>JARKHS020026092.1:0-50614 GCA_030143305.2 Amblyomma americanum | reverse complement strand
TATGTACAGTTGCAAAACGTATGCATAGTATAGCCAGGCACATAATAAATGTATGCCATTGTGATTAGTCGCAAGCTCAAGGCAGTAAGCAGGTGTTTAGTTACAAGGGTCCATTCAAAGAAAATAAGTTCACGCGAAGCATGGCAATGCAACAGTGAACCCCTCAGAGTATAGCTGTTTTCTTTCCTTCGTGTTTATTTCGTGTCCGAGGCGCCTTCGTGTACGTGCACGAGTTGTGCGTGCCCATCACTTCACATGTGATCGTTGTCGCCCGGGTACGCTGCCGTGGTTGTTGGAAGACGTGTTTCTTCAGCCTCCATTGAAAGGTCTTTGGATCGCCTGTCCTCTTCCATCACGTCGCCGTCAGTTCTCTTCCGAGCACCGGTGACAGGAAAGCTGTCGCCGCCGGCGTCAATCCATCAGTCTCCCCTCGATGCCTTCGTGATTTTCTCATCCAGTCATACAGCACGGGGCCGCTTCTGCGTCGAGAACTAACCGATGCTCCTTAAGGGTAACGGAGTGGATTCCAAGAGAAGGCAAGCGAACTATAGGGGACGGCAGAAAGTTAGGAGGGAGGATGAGATTAAAAAGTTTGCGAGGATGATATATGGTGGCTGCAGCTGGCACGTACAGGACAGGGTTAATCGAAGAGATATGGGAGGGGCCCTTGGCCTGCAGTGGGCGTTGTCGGGCAGATCAGGATGATGACACATGTTCTATCAACAGTTTCATCCTCTCTAGTTTCCAGGCAACACAGATAATTTTAGGCCAATTAAGCTTATTCTATGAACTAATCTCACCAACACATTACTTCGCCCGACTCTGCATGACTTCGAGTTGAGTCGATTTTTCCGAAAGGCGCAGTCCGCTCAAGTTGAGTTTTGATGTGACCTGCCGGTCGAGTGACAAAGAGCAGCTCGCTGCGTTATTGGAACGCACCTCTTGAACGGCCATTCGTCGGCTGAGCCGTGTCGCCGCCGTCGGTGTAACCGAGCCAGACCGCAAATAAATAAAAATAAACTAAGCAGAGACTGGGATTTGAACGCGCGGCGCCGCGAACAGATCATCTTCGCTGGCCACTGCACGAGAGCACTGTGCTTTCGCAGCAGACGATCACGCCTCGTGTTCAACTGGAACACACACTCGCGCTGTGCACTGCACGTCGTCTTCTTCTGCTACTAATGCTGCTATCGAACTAATATCGTCGCCAGATGTGCCGACGACCCAGCAGGGCAAAACAATGAGCCTACAGATCATGAGACAACGACAGGGCTGCGCTCAAATTTCGCATTATGGATCACCGCAATCGTCCTTAGAATTTTGTTTATGGAAAGAGGAAAGAGACGGAAAGGGCTGGACCTTGAAACGCATGCGACGCACTCCTCTTCGTCCGCTGCTGACTCCGCTCCCGTGTTTTTGCGACGTCAGTTGCACCGGAAGAGTTTGCGTTGAAATATGCAAAATTCTTACACATAAGAAGCGCACGCCGGCCAATACCTACATTTTAATTCTGTTCATCCGGCGTGCCACAGACGTTCTGTCGTGACCTCCCTCGCAAGACGCGTCAAAAATATTTGCTCAAAGCCTGATGATCGAGCCTCTGTGCCGAGAACTCTGCGAGTGCGGCTACCTTAAACATTTCGTGGATTCCGCTCTACAACGATCATCACGCCCATCGCCACCGGGTGGTCCCCCGTGCCGAGCACCAGCTTCGAGCCCATCTGTGCCAGGCGTGAGCGAGTCTCGTCTTACAAAAACTTCTTTAGACAGTCTATAGACTGTCCTTAGACTTCTGTTTATGAAGTCTACAAGACACTCTATAGACGAACCCAAGAGAACAGCCTATAGGCGACACAAATCTATAGTCAGTCTATAGACAATCTATAGATTTATGGCCATGTACATTTAGTAGACTTTTTTCTATAGTCTTTCTATAGACTATGAGTAGACAAAAAGAAATATCTGTAAGAAGGCAATAGAGTCTATAAGAAGTCTATAGAGTGTATAGAAACTGTTTCTATAAGGGCCTGGCTCGTGTTCTGCGCACTTTCGGTGTGCATGTCGCTCACGCTCCAGCTTGCGAACTGAGGCACGAGCTGGTGCCCGTAAAGGACCAACTAAAGAAAGAAAAAATTCCTAGCGTAGTCTGTAAAATTTACCGCGCTGACTGCGACGACTGTTACACTGGCGAAAGCGGACGCTTCGAAAGACGTTTGAGGGAGCACAAGAATGGCTTGACAAACAAGAAGATTGCTTCGAACGCGCTAGCGGAACACGTGGAAACAACGACACACAGGATCGCCTGGGAATTAGCAGCGATTATCGGAAGATAAAAGAACCGGCTGTCACGCCGATATCTGGAGTCCTTGATGATCCACACAAGGCCCTAAATCGCAATGACGGTAATCTCCCGCCTACGTACGCAAGATGCCTAGGGCCATTACTGCGATGCACTTAAGCTTCGTGCTTGGGCGTTAAGTTCAGTGAACATTTTTTTGGTCGGCGTTATTCCTTCCTTTCGACAATTGAATGCACTGCCAGACCAGACGAGATTTCGTCAAACCTTAGATTTCATGCAAAATGAAAGCGTTCACCTGTGTCAAAGCAGTTGCAGCAATATGTATTGGCGCACGCGCGAACATTATCATTGATGTGAACTATACTGTGGCTACTGCTAGTAAACAGAAATTAATGAAAAAAAAACCGGTGCGTTAAAATTCGGACACTACTTTGATTTCTGTGAAGCTTAATTGAAAAAGAACACATGCTAATCGATTGCAATAATTTGGAAGTTGCGGGTAGTTATTTTACATCATCTGCTATACGGTAGTCTGTGCGGCAGATTGCAGTTTTTACGCGTTCGCTTCGCCTTGCATGCATGACATGCTGCATCGTTTAGCGACAAGGCTGTTATGCCACGAAAAACAGAGATACGAGGTTTCCCACTGATATAGCACTTTAGATGCAATCTGTGTACCAGTACAGGCCGTATACTCTGCAGTGTATACATCGCTGTTAAGATAGCAGCGTGAGCGATGCGCCAGACTCGGGTTCTGGAGCGGCGCTGTCGGCGCGAAGGATTTCGCTGGCTCGTTTCCGCCTTGGCTTGCAGCAGGGACGGGCAACCGAGCGCAATGGAAGTAAGTAGGCCAGCTGAAGGCCACGAACGCCGGGTGGCCAACCATCAGTAACACCAAAAACGTCGTAACCATCGCCGCTATTACTTTCACCATTACCATAACCGTGGTTCACATAACTTTCACCGTCATAGCCATTAGCGCCGTCAGAACTATTACTGCCATCGCGGTTACCATCGCCAGCCCCTCTGCATTCACAGTCTTTATCATAATTATGATTATCACACACTTTCATCTTCTGTATTCTTTAAATATTTGTGCACTGCTACAAGATTTTTTGACGCTGTAGGATTTTTTTACACATATATTGCCGTGAATATTTGCAGTGCTTGTTCATTCTTCAAAGCTGCCGCCACGCCGATTTATCGCATTGTTTGCGATGCAAGACGCGACCAGATTGATCTCGATTGATCGCGTACAGGCGGAGCCGATTCTACGTTGCTCCAGAATGTTGCAATAACTTTGCACGCCGCTTTTCGACAGTTCGCTATCAGCTTTAAATTGAGCACGGCCGACAGCGGCGCGCATTCTGTTCGACGACCGCCGAGCGGGCTTGCTGCTACGCCGCCGCCGAGTGATGTGGGCGCAAATCAGCCCAAGTAAGGAGTTTTGTTTAGACACCGTTTTCTCAGCCTTTCTGCTCTCCGGACTGCAGTCACCACTATACGTGACAACATAGTCTTCAATTTTTCCAACAAAGTGTGGAAGAAAAGAAGGGAAAATGAGCTGTCTGAGCGGTTATTACCTCTCTCTCCCACTGCTCATAAATTCTTCAGTTCTGGAGCAGTCTTTCATTTTCATTTAGCTCATTTAATTAAATTTGAAGCGCAACTTCATGACTGCACGGGGGTGTCCCGTGCTTTTTAGGCCCGTCGCTCGCTCTTTTTCGCCGAGAGGTGTTTAACGCTTCGCGTAAAAACAAAACAACCGCGTTTACCCGCCGCGGTGGCTCAGTGGTTAGGGCGCTCGGCTACTGATCCGGAGTACCCGGGTTCGAACCCGACCGCGGCGGCCACGTTTCGATGGAGGTGAAACGCTCAGGCGCCCGTGTACTGTGCGATGTCAGTGCATGTCGATAGACGTGCATTGACATCTATAGTCTATAGACTTATATAGCCTGTAGACTTCATAGACAGAACTCTATGGACAGTCTAAGATTAGCTAAGGAAATTTTTTCAAAGGGTTGCTGCTGTGCGGCGTTGATAGCCAACGCTTTCGCTAAACACGCCTGACAATAGCCATTCGCTAAGCGCAATACACGCGCGAGCTGCAGAAAACACGCTCGTGGGCATGGCCGAGTATTGAGCGGGAGTTTCGCAAGCTGCAGCATGACTGAAGAGCACCAAGCAGCGGCCGAGCAGTACGGGTAAAGAGGTCTGTTTCAATCCACCCCGGCCCCGGCGGTCACGAGTGTCGCCAAGGTCTTGTTTAGTCAAGGCTTCCCGTAGGGACGTGGGGGGTATGACGGTGCGCTGTGGCAACGTGATCGCTCGGAGCGTCAGAGCCGCGTCAGCGGCGGCTCGAATGCCAACAGAAATGTGAGCCTTACTCTGTCTCGCTTGTAAACACACCCCGTCCCATCACCCTTGGTAAGAAGCAAGCACGATGTAGTTTGAAGCGCTCACGTATGTAGACAATATGTTTGCACGCCGCCAGATTTGTAATCTAGGCATGACATACCAGAGAACCAATTTCACCGAGGAAAGAAAACTCGAGAGGGAGCGTCACGTTACATTCTTGAAGTCTGGTCGTTCTGAGTGCGTGGCACGCGTTTGGGCTGGCCGCTTCTCGGAGAGACCACAGATCGCAAAAACACGAGCGAAACGTACATTTTTTCGATGCATTTTAGCGACTGCAAACACACGGTGTTGGCGCAATTGAAAACAAAAATATCTAGAGTAACATAAAACTTCGTGAGGAGGAGGTGAGCAAGAGAAAGGAATAGTGCGCATGCGAGAGAGAAAGTCTAGGGTTGCTGGACGAATAGAGTGTAATTCTGTTCTCTCCACGATGATGCAGCACCCTTTCGCCTCCCGACTCGTCACAAATTTTAAACCGTGACCTACTCCACTTAAAATGCGATCTAAAAAGTAACACACACCCTGGGAAGGCGGAAAATGATTTGTGTGTTTAATTCTGTCCTAGAAAATTCTCGAATGGACATGTACAGGATACGTAATAAGCACGACTAACAATCAGTGGTCCGTTAGGGTGTCAGAGTGGACCCCAAGAAACAAATTTCAGGGCGAATGAGGGATAGGCGCAGCGATGAGATTAAAATAGCCTAAGAGATTAAGACAGGGGTTCGCATTAAGCTTAAGACATTGAGAGATTAAGATTAAGATTAAGTCGTGGTCGATCGCGGCTGGCACTTAACCAAAACCATTCGGGGCCATTGCGTCAGGCCCTTTTCTCCTTCAATGGACTCGACTTCAATGACGACGACGACGCCGGAGAAGTTGATGGCGATGAGTGCGACGTTTTCTCTCACCGTTTTTAACGCGACATCGTTAAAGGCCCCGTTACGCAGAAAATCCGGTGTCGGCGTTGTAAGCGAAAAATCACGAGCATGGCTCTGGCAGGTGCTGCCCAGAGAGCAACCTAGGAGGCAGGTGGGCCACATCCTCCCCACTGGATAGCGAGCAAACTGCCCACCGTCGAGAGCTTTATGTAATCTTGACCACTTAACGCGACCTCGTAGCACCAATGCTCTTTCCGACGAATGAAATGTTTTACTATCAATGCCCACCGTCGGTAGCACCTGTGCCAGGAGGGGTATGAGGACTTCCAGGAACCGATGAATGTGAAGTAGAGAATGACCTTCTGCATGTATATGGAAATTAACCCATTCATACCCTTAAGGCGGAGCTCGAGTGTCTCCCCCAACTTTTTTTGTACCGCAGCTGTGGTTCCCGCAGCTGGTTAGTGCGCGGTATACGTGCTCCAGTGCCACCGTTTTTCCACTGGGTACAAGTTTTCCCTGGCTTGATGATCGAACTCCTCGGTAGTAAAATGCGTGTGCGGAAATGGGCCTTTGATTCCTCCTCGTGCTGACCGAAATGACGTTTGGCCTGGAGCTCTCCTGCCAAGATTGAGGAGGAGGAGGAGGAGGAGGAGGAGGAGGAGGAGGGAAAACTTTATTAAAGAAGAGGCGCGGGTTTTGGTGACGTTCCCCTCCGCGCGGTGGGCTCCTCTTCTAGGCCGGACGCCAGGTGGCCTCTTCGGTCCGCTCCGTGACTCGGAGTTGAACCTCCGGGTCCGAGCTGAGCAGCGCGGCCTCCCACTGCGATTGGGTAGAGAGCTGCAGACTGTTCGACGGCTTGTCTTGAGGACATGAGTATAGGATGTGTGGTGTGTCTGCCGTGTCCACAGAGAGAACAAACTGGGCTAAACTGCTCTGGGAACCATATAGAGTACATGTACGGATTAAAGAAAATGTCCGTTTGGAGCTGCCGCCAGATGACTTGTTGTGTTTTTCTTAGAGATCTATGTGGTTCTGGGAAGATTTGTCTCTTTCTTGAAATGGGTAGTAATTTCTTTGTAGGTCGTCACTCGCTCCTTGGCCGACCTGAGCTCGGGGTAGCGCACCTCCCGGTTAACTACGAATCCTCGAGCAAATTGGTGCGCCGCCTCGTTTCCAGGATGGGCCGAATGGGCGAGGACCCAGATCAATGTGAACTGGTGGGTATTGGAGATTTTTTGTAATATTTTGATGGCTGCGGAGTGGGCCCTTCCTTAGGCAAAATTTCGATTTGCCAAGATCGATCTTCCGCCATTAGGTGAAATCAAATCAACAAGGTATACAGATAAGCATTGTTCTTGAATCCCCCTTACGTGCTGTTTTCGGGTCTCTAAAGGGGTACTGAGGATAACTCCATCCAATTAACATTCTGAGTAAAAATCCTTCTCTTGCTCTTTTAGGCCATTGCGACGTCTGTTGGGCAGCAAAAGACGCATTTATCGTCGACAAAATTAATTTTTAAAAATCACTCCGCCAGTTGATTCAAACTCGACGCCCTTACAGAGAGGACGGGTTGCCACCATTTTGAAGTGAACGGCGGTGCAGCGTAGCCTCTTGGATCCGCGACAAAAAATTCGGAGTGGACGCGCACATTTTATCTGCGCGATCGGCTGCTGACACCTGCATTTAGTTTCCTGGTGACTGCGTTATGATTACAACGCGTCACCCTGTCGACGCAGGGGAATTTGCATTTGTCCTCGGTGTCCCGTTAAGGCAACAATAAATAAAGTAATATTAAAAAAAATTCGAGATCACTGAGGCAACCCGCATTGGAGAAATATGAAAGCATTGCGTTGCTTCTATGTATAGACATACAGTGACGTCAGCGAATGTGATGTCATGGAACTTTCTAGAACGCGGGATTTCTCCACGGCGCCAGTACGCGTTCCATGACGTCATCTGGTTACGTCCAGGTGTTATGTCGACGTCCATGTCTGTTGTTATGTCCAAATGTTATGTCGGCGTCCGTGGCTATTGTGACGTCTAAGTGTAATTTGCATGTCTAATTAACTAATTACAACTCGTCAACCAAATTTCTCGCATAGCAAGACCTCATCACACACTATCTAACACAATCAAACTTTTGCACATTTATCTTTACAGAACGACGCAATCTGGCGGTCAATTTTGCGGACACGAAACACTAGACATAGGCTAGTAATGCTTTCGTATTAATAAATGAAATATTCTCTCCGTTTCTCTCCGTGACTTAATAAGTAGACGCGCCAATACGCAATGACCGGTGCACGCTTATGCCCACAAGCTTGTCCTTTTCTTATGCAGTGTTAGTAGGGTTCTCGAGTCTCATGCTTGTCTCCAAAGGCTGCAGTGCGCGTACGACATCACAGCGAAATGGCCCTAGATAAGAGATGGCACTGCACCGACAGATAAAAGTCCCGCTGCGCTTATCACACGTGCACCGTCTTTGTCGGTGCGCGAAACAAATCGAGGCCATCTTCGATAAACACTGTGGCGTCGTTCGTTGTTCATGCTCGCAGCCGGTGGACAAACACACGTTCTGTAGCTGACGCGCTTGGGTATCATCTCCTTGCGCTGCTGTGACGCTCATTCCGCCCGGACGTATCGTCGGGTGTTCAAAGGCTCTCCCCCAGTGCAGGCCCAGAGCCAACACTTTTCGAACTGTAAAGCGAATTTATGAAATTGCGGAACTCGCCGTGGTGGCTAGTGGTTACGGCGCTAGGCTACTGATCCGGAGTTCGCGGGCTCGAACCCGACCGCTGCGGCCGCGTTTCGATGGAGTCGAAACGCTAAGGCGCCCGTGTGTTGTGCGATGTCAGTGCGCGATAAAGATCTCCAGGTGGTCCAAATTATTTCAGAGCCTTCCACTGCAGCACCCCTTTCTCTTTCTTGTTTCACTTTCACATTTCTTCCTTATTTTCCTCACTGCCACTTCTGCAGCGAAAAAGCTACTTTGGACCACAAAATCTGAGACTGTAAAGCGCATCCCCCTCCCCAAGATCTCATGACTGCTCCCTCCCCTGACGCATGTCTTTCAGTAAAGGCCAGTGACGGCCGACACGCTCAAGTCAAGGCCTTCGAATAGGCCTGTGCGATCCGAGACCTCCATGGTCTGGACCACCACACTATAGTCTTTCTTCCAATACATTTTTGAAGCGAAAAGCTTCACTAGGCTCGTCAACACCGGGCTTCGCGTGACCCACACTACAAATTTGCCACAGCTGCGCATGCGCGAAACCGAGTGACGTCACGCGGAGCGCAGGTGGCCGCTGCTGCCGCAGCCGTCGTCGCCGCCACGCGCTGCCTCCGTCGTCTGACCTTTCGCCATGGAAGGAGAAGAAGACCCAGAAGTGGTAGCGTGGGAGTTGGCTCAAAAGCAGCGAAGATATGAAAAGTGCAAGGCTAGACAAGCGGCTGAAACGCCAGAATCACGAGAGGCTCGCCTTGCTAAACGCTTTTCGCTTCGAAATATCCAGGCTTAACACTTTAGCTAAGCCTCAGCCCAACTTTTTTTTTGCTCGCTCGCTCACTCACTCACTTCCCTCACGGCGTGGTTGAGGTGTCCAACACGAAGAGAGACACTTAGCGCCATTTCCTTTTCTCAAAAACCAATCTTCATTTTTTCATTTGCTCCATCATGAACTAATCACGCGCACAACCTGGACACATTTCTTATTGTGTAAATAGTTTGTGTATGTTATCTCTCCCCCTTTCCTCTCTTCCTGTCCCCTCACCTCTTTCATTTACTTTCTCCACTCTGCCATCCTTTATTTCCGCTGCCCCAGCTCAGGTGCTTCAGTATGGATGGCAGATGCCGGGGCTAACAAAAATGTTTTCCTTCCTTTTTATTATTATTTTAATAAAACTACTTACTACTCATTTTTTTCATTCGGCGGCTGCGTTCTTATGGAGGAAAAACGCTAAGGCGCCCGTGTGCTGTGCGATGTCAGTGCACGTTAAAGATCCCCAGGGGGTCGAAATTATTCCGGAGCCCCCCACTACGCCACCTCTTTCTTCCTTCTTTCACTCCCTCCTTTATCACCTTCCCTTACGGCGCGGTTCAGGTGTCCGTCGATATGAGACAGATACTGCGCCATTTCCTTTCCCCAAAAAACCAATTTACCAATTTTTTTATTCGGAATCCCGCATGTTTAACTGCCAGTGTGTTGCGCTGAGCTTTGGATGTCGTCGTCTTCTAAACCGCCATCCACTTCCAAACTCAATGTGCAGAAAAAGCGCAATGAAAAGCAGTAGGGTCGCACCGAGCAAGGAGCGCTTGAGCCAGAATTTGCATGCTACTGCATTCTGGCGGAAAATCTTCAAGCGCCGACCAATCGTTAAAATGATGACGTTTCGGCCCCGGCTTACGGGGGCCTTGTTCACAGATTGTGAACAAGGCCCCCGTAAGCCGGGGCCGAAACGTCATCTTTTTAACGATTGGTCGGCGCTTGAAGATTTTCCGCCATGAACATACCCGACCAGACGGGTTTCCGTCGAACCCTGGATTTCATTTTTACTGCATTCTGGCACATCAATTACGTTGATCGTACGCATAATTTTTACATTTGAAGTTGTCTTCAAGTGAAAGAAGCGCTCGTCTAGCTACTGAGCTGGAGTACCCGGGTTCGAACCCGACCGCGTTTCGTTGGAGGCGAAACGCAAAAAGCGTCCGTGTGCTGGGCGATGTCAGTGCACGTTAAGCATCCCCAGGTGATGGTCGAAATAATTCCGGATCCCTCCACTACGGCACCTCTTTCTTCCTTTCTTCTTTCACTCCCTCCTCTATCCCTTCCCTTACGGCGCGGTTCAGGTGTCCAACGAGATATGTGAGGAAGTTGCTGCTTCATTTCCATTCGTCAAAAACCAATTTTCAATTTTCTGCACAGACAATTAGCACACACTAACTGAGTATACTTCGCACAAGCCTGCCAATGACAGCGAAAACCATCTACGTAACTATTCAAACGTCTTAATATAGCAATGTCAGAACGGCGCTTGTTATGACAGTTTCGTATAAGCGCATCTTCGAGAAAACGCGCTTATTAAGAAACTTTTGTTTAAGTGTCAGTCGCGACTGCACAGTTAAACGCCCCCTAAAAGCATTAACAACAAGGTGCTTACTAACTTGCTTTGCATCGTAGCTTATAGACCAGCGACTGCGTGCGAGAGTTGTTTGTTGTTGTTGTTTCCCGCTTCGACTCGACGGCGCTATAGTAATTTCGTTTCTCTATGACTCTCAAGGTTGAACGACAGGCGACCTTCCCAGTAGTTCGAGCTCGCTTCTAAACCTGCCCCTAAACCAGCAGGTGCTTTGCAGCCGCAGAGAAAAACACGCGTCTGTTTCACAGCGAAATCAACGAACAAAACACTGCCGCGAGCGCGTGATTTCTTTCCTTTTTTATTATTTCAATTGCTTCGTTTTTAATGGTCGCATAGACTCCGCTTATTGTCGACGAGGAGGCGGCTATATACGTCTACCCCGGCGCTTTCACCGTGCTCCGAATGCAGTCCGGAGACCCTGTAGCTGACAGAACAATGCTCGCGAGCCCGACGATTCCACAGTATATGCGCATCATTCGGCGGGTCCGCGGCAGAACGTTGTTTACGGACGTCCTGACACTGCACTGAAAAGGTCTTTGCCTGCGTCACGTCGCCAAGCAGTAGGCAGCGCCTGATTTTGTGCGGTATTTGAATTTTTTTTCCCCGAGATGTTCTCGCTGTTTCCACGTGAAAAATTTTCAGTGCACAATGACCGCTCTGCGCGCCTGTCTCTATTTCGTTCGTTTTCAGTGAACTTTACAATGTCGGAGGACAGGCAGCGCGAACGAACGAAGGAAAGTTACTGGCTGAGTATACGTTGGGTTTAAGTGCCGCGTTTTAAGCTGAAAGCGCGTCCCAATAAGTTTCTCCGCTTACTTACCACACAGGAGCAGAAAGCAAAAAAAAAAAAATCAGCTGCAGGGTGCCTAAGTAGTTGTTGTTGTTGTTAGCCTATCAAAAGATGGCACATACCCACACTGGGGGATCGGCCAAGAATCGGGTGGCTATTCACCTGAACGCAGTTAACAAAAAGGAAAAGCACGTGGGAGCGCAACACCGGTGAATTTTTCGTCTTGAACAGAAAAGGGATGAGTGTTTTGATTTTAAAATTTTAAGAATAATAATAAAGAGAGGAATTAAATATTAATGATTTAGTCAAAATGTAATAATTGATAGAAAAGAAAAGGTTGGAACACTTAGCAAGGCAGTCGGTGAGATTCTATCAGGAAATTTAGAACAGCGGTACAAACAGATCTGTGGCTGAACCCAAATGTGGTGGCGCCAAATGATAGCAAGAGCGGGCTGCTCAAACTAAGGCCAAGATGCTGCAAGGGCTCCTCCAGCAACCTTTTTCTCAGAGAGTTGAATCGGCGACAATACAGCCAAAAATGTTCAATAGATTCAGGCTCACGGCAAAATGCACAAAGGGGAGAGAGCGCCAAACCCGACTTGTGTAAATAGAAATTTAGAGGGGGGATGCGGCAGCGCAGCCTCGTCAGTGATACTTCAAGCTGCCGAGAGCAACAAATTTTCCTGTTCCAATAATATTTAAGGTGCTCATAATCCGCCGATGTTAAAAGTGATGTGTCTTGCGTGCTTAAAAACGCACGTCGCCGAAATCTAGATGCTGTAATATAGGCTGTAGCCGGGATGATTGGCAACACGGGGCCGCTGAGGGAAGCCTTTGCGAGATTATCAGCAATCTCATTTACTGCCACACTGCTGTAATTTCAAATAAAATTTTAGCAAGGATAACAACGAGCGGAAAATAAGATGTTTGCGTAACAACGAGCATTTTATAACGATACGCAATGTCCACTAATTATAAAGTTAAGTAAACGCTTATGAGATATACCGTACATGAAAAAACTGCCATTGCGAGTATCAGCTAGGTTGCATCCAAGCGACGCTGGGAAGAACACAATACAATTTTATTTTTCGCAGTAAAAATTGATTCCATCTTCTTTCCGGCTATGTTGACATTGTCCCGGCCGCGAAACGAACATTTTTCCTTAAAAAATTACCTTAAAAAATTTTCGCGCCACTTTATTCAAACTCATCACCAGTGCATCGAAAAAAACTCCGTGATCACCGACTTCAGGTGAATAGTAGTGTAGCCGGCTCACTCTGGGAATCCTGGAAACGAGGCTGCCGATAAATTGTCCCGAGGTTTGATTTGCCGGGCTCAGGACAGTCTCGATCCAGGATTCTCGAGGGAGCGGGCGCACACCTTTGAGGAGCTCACGCAAATACCCCGTTTGGATCGTCGGACTTACCCTCCTCCCCACCCCTCTCTTACGCACTCCCAACAGATCCTCTTCGGACGCCTCCAGACCCGCTCTCTGTCATCCCCTCAGCTTTGATCCCACTATTGCGGCACATCCCCTGCATGCTCACTATGCGGTGACCCCCACGCCACACTCTCCCATATCCTTTTCGGCTGCCCTGCTGACCCTCCCCCACGGGGACAGCACGCCATCTCGAGCTGGGAGGACTGGGAGGTCCTGCTCATGTCTGCAGACCCGACATCGCAGCTTGCTGCGGTGACTCGGGCTGCCGACGTCGTGTTCCGGCATGACCTACTTGATGCAGTGCGGGACCGCGCAGTGGCCCAGGGACCCAGCTCGGTCTAAAACTCACTTGCTCAATAAAGTTTTTCTGTCTGGCTGTCTGTCTGTCTAGCCACTAGGATCTGTGCCCAAAAGCACTGTATCGACGCACAGCCACGCCTGTATTTAATTTTCCTGCCTTTTCTACGTCATGGAAGCTGTTTTCGGTAAAAGTAGAGTATTTGTCGTTAGAATGCGGTGATCTATCAACGCACCCCAACTTCAATTTGTCTCTAGCGTTTATTTGAGGAGAAATTTTTTCAGCTTATCCTTCAAAGGCAATGATATAATCGATATTGTTTCTTAATTTAGCTTCCGCGATTGCCATTTATTCGACTATAATTGGTGTGTATGCTAGGAAGCAGGAGTCTATGCAGGCAAAAATTATGAAGATGATGAGGACGGCTGATGGCAAAAAGGGCTCGCCATAGTATGTAGAAGAAATAAATCAATTGAAACTAAGCAAAGAATAGGGCTGCCACCTGCGTATTATTTTTCTCGTGATGTTCACCAGGCAAGAAAATTAGCTGAGTAGTTGCTTGAGAAAAGGGATGCTTTTACAGACAGCAGAAGGCAAGTAAAGTTTTTGAGTAAAATTATCACATACCTTATGAATGTTCGATTCAAATCCTTCTCAGATGAGCACCACGAAAAAGGTAACATTGCACTCTGACTCCTTTATTTGCCTTTTTCTGTCTGTCCCGAAGCATGGATAGTCGAAGCTATCGTTGACTTGTACCACTACATTTATACCTCTAGGCGCAAAACTAAAAGATTGATATAATTTCTCTACTGCAGTGCCATGTTGTAGCTCAACCTTCGCAGAACAGCATTGCTGGTTATAACGTCCTGTTACTGCTGCGGTTTCCAAGCGGCGGAGCGTGTCTAATGCCAAGTTTGGCGGAGATAATGGCGCAGTTCACCGGAAAAGGAACACCAATTACACTTTGCCTTTGGCAAAGCAATCGCGAAACACCACTCGAAGACTTTCATCGTGCTGCAGGCGTATATCTTTAAAGCCGACACTCACCGCTGGCGATTTTTAACCGCTGCCATATATTTTCATTTCGAACGAAGCTAACTGTTCGCTTAGCAAAGCGTGTCATTAAGAATGGGAATGCGACCCCCATACGAGGTCTGAGCTGGAACCGGGAAAACGTGTCGGCAGGAAAGTGCCCTGGAAATGACTCGAATAACGACGCCACGCCACGTACATATTCTTGTTAGTACCAAACGCCGTTGCTAGCAGCTGCCATTAGCTCTGTGACTTTAGATCCAGTACCATGAATATTTCCTGGCATCATTGACTCAGTAGTCGACATGTCGGCTGTTTTATTCATTATTTGATTAACTGACTGATTCACTGGTTAATTCATTGCTTGCTTACTTGCTTGTTTGACTTGCCGGCTACCCAGCGGATTGACCGACCGACAACTGCGTGCCCTGATGTACTGACTGAGCGAATGGCTCAGTGACTGACTGAAAGTTCAGCAGTTAAGGCAACATTTATTGCATCACAACACTGTAATGTACACGGCTGTAACTGGACCGATAGCCTACGGTGCTATAGTTACCTGTCCGTCGCAACTCCACTACGGCACCTCTTTCTTCTTTCACTCCTACCTTCCTGCCTTCCCTTACGGCGCGACTCGGGTGTCCACCGAGGTGGGAGACAATTACCGCGTCATTTCCTTTCCTCGAAAACCTATTTTCAATTTTCCTTCTCCTTATGCTGCTGACCACTGCACAATAAATGCTGACCAGTTTCATTGTATAGCAAATGGCCACAGATGGAGGATTTTCTGCACCCACCTTCGTAACCCCCTTCCCATGCACACGTAGTGCTCCAACCTGGAGCTGGCGAAATATGTTAAGCAAACTAACAGACAAACAAACAAGATATGTTTCAAACAAAAATATCAAACATATTTTGCTCGTTCCTCTCATTTGCTTAAGTTGGCCGCAGTGGGGGCACTACTAGCACACATGCACCGGCCGCGTCTCGGCTGATGAGCCCAACCAAGGATGCGGAATCGAATCCCGGTGGCGCGATTCGATCCAGTTTCCACAGACGTATACATAGTTCCAGAAATGCAAACTCGACCGCGCACTACGTGATGCCAGAGCATGTTAAACAACCACCGGCTGGTGGGTGAGATTAACTTGGAGCCCTTTACTATGGCGTCTCTCGTATAGCCCACGTGCAGCAGCTTCGGGACGTCAACCCGCGCACAATACCAAACAAACGCTATTGGTTTACAGAGCGGGCATAAAGAAAAACAGCATTGAAAGAAGATTCAAAGAAAACAGCGGAATGTGCTTTATGCGCGCAGTAGCGGTAGCAAGAAAAAAGAAACAACGAGGCTCTAAGAGCGAAAATGGTGAAATATTTATGACCTCTGTTGATCCCGCAGCTTTTACACAGGATAGATGACATGATTAGCCGACCGCTTTATTTGCTGGCGACCATCCTTTCGCTCTACGGGCGGTGCGTGCCACCCCCGAGCATCCTCCTCGGGAATCTATTGTAGGCGTATTCTGGTGCTCATCAGTCTTGTCGCTCTGCTTTAAACGAACGAGACAGCGAGGAAGAAAATGCGATGAGACACAGCGATATTGTTGCTGTGATCAACACGTGGAGAGATCGAGAGAGCAACGACCTGTAGCGCACATATCTTTCTTTAACATTACTGTTTTTAATTTATAATGTTAAGTGCAATCTTGTTACAAGAACATGTCAGGCTGGAATATAACTCAAACACGCACGCACACCAAAATATACAGACAGACCAACAGCAATACCTCGGAACTCTAGTTAACAATAATCATCTACGGTGCTGTTCAAGCAAATACAGCTAATTGTGCGTCACAGCATCATTAAATGGGATCCAGTTCATAATGGTCCTTGCGAATGAAAAGAACTAAAAAACAATCACCATATGTAAGTTTAGTGGTGCTATTTGAAGTGTCTGGCGCGGTTTCTTGTAGCATATCTAGAGGAGTAAGTAAGCGTGCGATACCTATTAAATGTACACTGGCAATTAATAAATTGAAAGAAAATTTCTACCGAACAATTCAATTTGTGTTACGAATTAATTGTAACCGACCTCTCCTAAATTTAGTGACATATGTGCAAGCGCATGTCTTTGTGAATCCAGCAGCCATTGAACCAAAGGAAAGCATACGGGAATGCAATATATCTTTAAAGGTGTTGTTAATTGAAGTGGAGAATTAGTTAAGTGATAGTTAAGGTAGAAGATAAGAAACGCAACTAGATTACTCACTCGCGACTGCTTGTGCCACATTTAAACTGTTTGCTGTGAATAAAGCTCGTTTGTTCGAGAGTTCACAGTCATCTCAAAACTGAGCGCGAGAAATTGCAACAGTCGTTCTGATGCGCACTTGCTGACGTCGCCTTGCAGGGTTTTTTTTTTTTTTGTCGTGGGCACAAGTTCACCGAACAAAAAACTTGCAGCTTTTATTCATTAGGGCTCGTAACTGCCTTTCGTTATCACGGCGTGTCGGTATGCTTGTGTCAAGGGATGAAGAAAGAGTCAAAGCTAAGAGCATGACTATGTGTCGCGATCGTGGGATGCAAGAAGGGCAACCTTTATGTACAGTAATAATGTAGCGATAAAAGATGGCATTTGACATATTGTACACACGTTGTTAACGCTGCCGTATTCACCTGATACAAAGCCCACTCCACTTTGAACAATGAAGTTTTACCGACATCAACATCAGTAGGCGCGTATGTTGGCATAAATATAGACATGATTTGCAGATAGGCTTAGCGCGAGACAAACGAGGACAAGAGAGGGACACAGGACGAGTGCTAATTCGTTTGTCTCGCGCTAAGCCTACCTGCAAAGCATGAATCACCAACTGGCCCAAAACTCCACTTTGCTAAAATAAACGCATAGTCATATAAATGCGCTATCGCACACATATACTGTAAGACAGAAGCACTAAATTGGGTGCAGGGATCAGTCCTTTTGGGGAACAGCTACGTTGCCCTAACTATTAGCCGCTGAAGTGCCAGCCATTACTCCGTCGAAGGAAACCTTAAAAGGGGCGATCAGCCAGAGTTCATCTCCGTTCGTTGCCGTGGGAACTGACCAACGGTTCGACGACGGCGCTAATCGTCAGCTGTCGTGGGAACTAAATGGGGCAGTTAGTCCCGTTTGTGGCTAAAAGTGCTGACGTAGCCGCGCACACAGACAAAGACAGAGTTTATATGGACGTAGGGTTTTTTCGGCCGTGGGGCGTTCGCCATGTGTTGGCCCGTTCGAACGCCCTCTACATGTATACGGCGAAACACAATGGCGTCCATAAAGATTTTGCGCCTTTGTTTGGAACAGCCTTTATTTGGCTGCACTGCACAAGCCTGGCGAGGCGCATACAGAGGCAGCGCACTGCGTACGTCTGTATGGATTCCACGCCGACCTGCACGCATTCACGTTTCCAACAGGAGCGGCATTACGCAGTGCCCACGAGAGGGAACGCTACGCGCGGGTGTAATGAACTTGCGCTGGCGGCGGGGGCGGCCGGGTTAAACAGTCCCATAATTAACCGGGCAGACACATACGCGCTCTGTGCCAGCCAGGTTCGGGGAAAGACGCGCGAGGAGTCGGAGGTAACAAATGATACAAACAAAAGAAAAGCAAAACTACTAGAGGGGGCGAAGAAACGCTGCAACGGCATGCCCCACGGGGCATCGTCCGACAGATGTCGCCTTCCTCTTCAGAAGTGGCCGCCGGGATACTACTCCGTGCCAGGAAAACGATGCAGTGTTGCCAGAGCTACAGCTGTCGTCGAGCAATCCAAGGCAGGAAACCATGTTCACGATGGTTTGTCGGGGAGGGGAGGGGGGGGGTATTATAGGGCTGCGCGTTTAATCAGCCTGATTGGTCAGCCTGGCGCTGACCAGTCGTGATAAGTGAACAAGAACAGCGTCTGGTAATCCAGTTATGTGCTGACGTAAAGGATTTCCTGTGATATCCACCCAAGACCCCTCTTCACGGAATGAAGGGTTATGATTCATAAACAATTTGACCATCAAAGACATCATTCAAGGCGTTGAGTGCACTGAGAGCCTTGTCGTGGTCTTGGTCAAGGTCGAAACTGATTGATTGGTTGACTTAGTAATCGGCTAGTCGCTCTAAATAGTTTTCACGTGTAGATTGATCGTGATTATCCAGAATATTGATCATCAAGGACATCGTTCAGTGCCTATGAGGGCATTAATAGACCTTTCAAGAATTAGCCAAGGCAGGGGCTTTCCTATTAAGATTGCATGAGTGATTGGTTGGCTCCCTAGCCAGTCATCTCCGTGACAACAAAGCGCGCAGAAAACGACGAAGACGAATCCGTTCTTGTTGGGATAGTCCATTCTTGTTGCGAGGAATGGATTACCAACTGTCCCAAGCCCACACCTTATTAAGCTTCGATCTCTGCTCTGGCACTAGAAAAGTCTTGCAAGCACTGTTCCTCTGGCAAGTGGCGTTAGTTGACGCTGACGCTGGTCCTAGGTTCAAAAAGCACTGCACGGTTTTAACAAGACTAAGCGTATACCCCCAGTTCTGCAACCGCCGCTGCTGCTGTCTGCTGCAGCCGAGTGTGGAAGCGTCGTCTGCGGCGGCGGCGGTGGCAGCAACGACGTCGTGGATTTACGGCGCCGTTTATAAGGACGTCATTCGATCATCCACCACCAGGTGGCGCGGTTTGTGCCACCAGCCTCTCCCTTTCTCGCGGCGCTCATGTCTCTATACAGCTGTCCTAAGCGGCGGCGGCGTCCACGGCGGCTTAGGTCGTTATCGTCTGCGAAACCCCGCATCATAACCAGTTGTGTGTTTGACCTATGCCCGACACCGCGCGCTCCGCGGCGTTTGCTAGCCCGTGCGCCCTGTCAGGTCTCGCTGCGTCTAGTTGAAAAAAAAAAAACGATTAGTGGACTGCCTTATGTTCTCTTTTGTCGTGGGTGTGGTATATGTAGTATATACTCTACCATTTGACGCCAATCCTCAGTGGAATGCGCCTGTGTCCTATAGCAAGATCTACAGCCTGAGAGGGGTTACTTGATGGAATAAGTCCTATCTACTCCAACATGCCACGCCAGTAGTCTGCTCGGCCTGCGCAAATACAGCGGGTCGCTGGATGGTCGAAAGCGCCTTTAACTGCATATTATCAGCAAATAAGGGACACTAAAGACAAATAGAAGTTGGCCTAGTCGATAGGGCACTTCGTTCTAATCACAGAGACCACTGTCCCCGAAAACGGGTTCGGGTTCGAACCCTACTGATCCGGAATAGTCGGGATCGAACCCGACCGCGGCGACCGCGTTTCGATGGAGGCGAAACGCAAAAAGTCGCCCGTGTGCTGTGCGATGTCAGAGCACGTTAAAGATCCCCAGGTGGTCGAAATTATTCGGAGCCCTCCACTACGGCACCTCTTTCTTCCTTTCTTCTTTCACTCCCTCCTTTATCCCTTCCCTTACGGCGCGGTTACGGTGTCCACCGAGATATGTGATACAGTTACTGCGCCATTTCATTTCCTCAAATGCCAATTTTCACTTTTATAAGATAAAAAGAACAAGGAAACAAAATACTGGTGTCGCCATCACTGGCTGATTTCGCAAGTAAATGCATGCGTCAGTACCGGTTTCTGGGTACGGATCCCAAAGGCTACGTACGCTACGCAGTCATTCACTTCAAAACGGCTCAGCCAGTTCTTTTCGGTAAGGACATCACGGGAAGATTTTTGAATCCAATTTTCTTGGCGATAAGTGCGTCCATTGATTCTGTACAAACCTCAACTCAGCCAGAAAGAACCACAGAGTCAATTTTACTAAGAGCAATAATTAAATGGAGCTGTCCTCAGTGCCACTTTAAAAGCCCATTTTGTCACTGAGCGCCATTCGGAGGAAGAGGCTAGAACAAGCCCGGACTACAGACAAAGCAAGCGATGAGGAGGCACAAGACTCACCTGCGGGGCCTCCAAGCTGAGAACCGCTCACTTACTCGAACATACCCTAGTGCTGCAAAGCACAAAGAAGAAGGCCTCCACCACTCCACAAATCCTTCAATAGGGCCGACGCCATCGCCTGGCGCCAGCTCCAGGTCTCTCACGTACCCTAACTTTTTGCACAAGCGCGTTTCCAATGCTGTCCGCAGTGCAGCAATCCAAACCCAATATGCTGTCACTGTGTGTGGGAGTGCCCGAACCCACCAGGAAACGAAACATCCGTCTCCTACCCTTCATTCCCCTCCTAAGAGGCTGCCCTGTCCGGCACGGACCCGAGCGACCAGCAAGCGCTATTCAAGCGGGCGTGCTGGGTCGCATGAGCCATCCGGTCCTGGATCCGCCCATCATGGACGGCTGGTTCATGATGGTTCCTCAAAAACCAATTTTCATTATTATTAGCCGAAACGACGTCATTATTTTCTCAATGTTTACCTAGAACGCCTGCCGTCTGGTGATGTATTTTTACAAGGGTTAATGACCCACATTTAACCACGCTCTAACTTTGTTTGAGAAATGGACACCCTTCTTCACATTGAAAGCAACCTTGACTTTATTCCCTTCCTATAACGATCCGAATAGAAATGCACAGTCCTGGGAGACCTTATTGCTCAATCACGAAGCAGAAGAGCCAGCGCAGTGTCACCGGTCTTGCCCTGACGGCCGCCGAGTCCCAAGAGATTCCCACCGACGGTTAGGGGAATGAATGGAGGTTTAGCCTATAGCCTTGTCCCCCGTCATTTTTGACGGGTGCGAATAAAAGTTATTTCTCTCTCTCTCTCTCGTCGACTAGGCGCTAAAAGCACGGTACCGCCGTGTCTGACACCATCGTTTGTGAAAATAGATTTTGTGGTTTGACCTAGCGAAATCAATGCGTTTTTATGATGGCTCGTTTCGAAACGCGAAATGAATTGAAACATGAGCCGACTGTGGTTCCGATGTAAGCATCGAGAGATGCTTTTGCGAATGGTGGCGTCATTTGTTCGACGTAATACGAGAAGATGCAAACCGGTTTTTCGCAGACACGCTATGCGCATACTTTCACGGTCGAAAGCAGAATCTTGCGTCCTGAGGCCTGGATTGCGACTCTCCACGATGATTAGTTCATTCCTTTGTTAGGCAGGCCATAAAG
Organism: Amblyomma americanum; assembly: GCA_030143305.2. Lineage (NCBI taxonomy): Eukaryota > Metazoa > Arthropoda > Arachnida > Ixodida > Ixodidae > Amblyomma > Amblyomma americanum. Next base: position 29,176 of record JARKHS020026092.1, on the reverse strand, counting down.
GACTTCTCACTGAGAGGCTGATAGGGGAAGCGAAATGTAATTTCTTCAGAGAAATTCGATATCTGAGATACATAAGCGGTAAGGACGAGGCATAAACCCCCCAGTCTCATTAAAGGAACACTACAAAGTGGAACGGCTTTTCTTGTGGAATATCTAGCTAACGTTATATAAGAAAGGGTTTTATAAGTACTAATAGCTTTCTTGTTTTTTTCTTTACTGTTTCTGCTCGCGTCCACTTCTCTCTGAAATGCCTGCCCGCCCTTGTAGGTTGAATAAGTGAAGAAACTATTTAATGCGGCTGTTATCTGCTCGAAACTGATTGCAAGAAAATAAATGGGGCAGACCACAAGCATACGTTACCACTGCACGTGCGCGACACAATACATTTAACCTGTGCAAACATTTATTACAGTCGTGGTCGAAGAGCTAGCTGAAAATTTGTTCGGTGCACACACACGAAATTAAAATTGCCAGGACGTTCATGAAACCTGACGCTAAGAGGTTGCGATAGCCATTGGATTCACCCTCGACTGTTAGTTTGACGTTTTTATTCTAATGAATGCTTTTTCTCTGTGCGTTTTTATGGAGGAAAAACGCTAAGGCGCCCGTGTGCTGTGCGATGTCAGTGCACGTTAAAGATCCCCAGGTGGTCGAAATTATTCCGGAGCCCTCCACTACGGCACCTATTCTTCCTTTCTTCTTTCACTCCCTCCTTTATCACTTTCCTTACGGCGCGGTTCAGGTGTCCAACGATATATGAGACAGATACTGCGCCATTTCCTTTCCCCAAAAACCAATTATTATTATTATTATTATTTCTCTGTGCCGAGGCTTCACACACGCGACAGAATGTTTCTGGAGTGTAAAATTGGCGGTGGTGGGTGGCGATTTTGGAGGGTGCAGGTGGGGTGGGGAGGTGCTTCTGCAAGGCAGTTTGCTATCGCATTTCGTCGTCGCTTTGCCGTTCTGCTGCTGCGTGGGCTTCCGGTGGGTGGCTTCTCTACCATGCAGCGCGGGTCTCCTTACATCGTCAGCAAATTTCTCGAATATGAGAGTAACTTTCGTCCTTGCCCTTACGAAGCTTAAGACTATCACGAGTGCTACAGAGCCCCACGATACGGCTTGAGAGCAAACCCCCTCGGCCTGTTCATTTTTCAGAAGTGTTGCACTCTGGGCGAGTTAATAATTCATACTTTTGGAAACAACTGCGCATACACAAGAAAAGACGTGAAAGGGGACACAAACAGGCGCAAACTGCAAGTAGATTTGATTGTGATCGCCAGAAATATTTACGCTTCCGCATGTGCTTTCATATGCTTTCATAGATATGTTTTCACATGTGAAAATGTACATGCTTTCATATGTGCAGCGACCTGCTCCTGAATAGCACGGCGGATAGTGGTCGCGAGGGATGGCGCCAAGTCGGGAGTAGGGCAGACGGGGTCGGGAATGTGGTGCAGCAGAGAAAGCTGGCGGGCGACTTCTTCGCGCACGAAGTCTTTGACGTGCTGCATGAACAGGGACTGCTCAGAAGACGAGCCACCAGGGGCCAAGCCAGCAAGACCCCTATGCAGGCGCGCCGGACTGCCGCGTTGCTTTCGTAGTTCTTCGTAATTTTGGCAAAGCTGGATGATGGTAGCGACGGAGCTGGGGTTCTTCGCCAGGAGCATCTGAAAAGCGTCATCGGCGATCCCTTTAAGGATGTGGTTGACTTTATCAGTTTCGGTCATGGACGGGTTAACACGATTGCACAAATCAACGATATCTTCGATATAACTAGGGAATGTCTCAGCAGGGAGCTGAGCTCGGGCACGAAGACGTCGCTCGGCGCGAAGTTTCCGGACTGCGGGGCGGCCGAAAACGTCAGCGAAGCTCGTCTTAAAGGAGGACCAGGTGGGAAGAACGGCCTCATGGTTGCGAAACCAGAGGTTGGCAACGTCCCGTGAGGTAGAAGAGTACGTTGCTTAGTTTAACGGTATCGTCCCACCGATTGTAAGTGCTCACGCGCTCGTAGGAGGCCAGCCAATCGTCGACGTCCGGGTCGTCAGTGCCCCTAAATGGAGAAGGGTCACGCTGGCGCTGTACCCCGGAACAGAGGACGGTGGTAGGGATGGGCTGCGGTGGTTCGCTCGGACCTTCCGACATGGTAGCTGGGACGAGAAGCGTTCCGCTTCGAAGTTCCACGATGAGGACCAGGACGGGAACCGAGACACCTCCACCAAGTGTAAAGGTGTTTATTCGAAGCGCAGGTCGGTTGGCGTTGGTCGGACGGCGGCACGACGGACACAGGCGTCACTCGAAATCCTAGCTGCACTTCGTCTACCTCTTCGCTGCGCTGCTTCAACTCCTGCCGGTCGGTCCCATTACAGCATATATATTTCTGGCGATCAGGATAATCTCCAGTTGAAGTTTGCGCCTGTGCGTGTGTGTCCTTTTTCATGTCGTGTCTTGTTTCATGAGTGAAATTGTTTCCAAAAGTATGTTCATTTCTGACAATGACCGCACCTTTCTAAAACATGTCCAGCCACCCAGGATTCTTTCGAGCATGTTCGCCGTTTATAACAGAAGATTGCGATATGCGCATTTACGTCTTCATAGCAGAAGTTCGACTTTCCAGCGCTAATGAAAACAAATTTCTCAAGTCTTGGTGTTTCCATTTACAAAGAAAAAAAACTGCATTCCTACGCAAGCTGTTTTTTTCTTTATGATCTTTCATCATGCTTTATGCTGGAAGTCTCTCTGCCTTAAGAAGGAGGCGACAAGGTCTCGTGATGCATATTTAGCTTAATACGTATGCAGCAGAATGTGTATCTAAATTAAAGTGTGAGAAAAATGAGAAGAAAATTAGAATACAGTGGAGAAGCCCGATCAACTTGGGGCTCATTTGCTGGCTGCAACTGGAAGCTAGTTTAAACAAAGCAACCGACTTTGAAAGGTGCTCAGAGCGCCCCCATTGTTACACAGTTCTTTGAATGGTGACAATGTAGGAGCACTCTGCCTTCTTACCCTGAATGTCGTGACACTTAAGCGGCAGAAGTGACGCGGAGGGCTAAGGAGGCTGATTCTTGCAATTTATTGTTTCGTGTAAAATTATCTAACTCGATGTTATTCTTCCTTTACATCATTCATATTTACTGGGGCCACCTCGGAATCTAACCATTTGTCAACAGTGGGGAAAGTCTGTTACGCGCTGCAAATGTTCAACGCTTCCGACTTGAACAACGAGTTTCAAAATCTTCGACACTCCGCCTGAAGCTCCTCTGCCTTCCTGCGTCCCAAGCGCAGTCTCGTGAGAAGCGGGGAGACTTTCGAGAGGGGTAGGGAGAGGGCGAGAAAGCGGTCAGGGCCTCGGCTCCAAACCCCGGGGTCGGCTGCCCCGGGCCCCTTCCTCCCCCTCTCTGCGAAGACCGGCAGCAGCGGAAAGGAGGTCGCCACAAGGTTCAAGGAACCCCACGTGCGATCGCCTGTCGCGCCGCCTGGCGGCAACAACTAGCGGCAGCGCTGCCGGAGCGAGCATCGTGGAGGCTGCACCCGGGTCTCCCTTTACCCTCTCCACAAACGGACCCGGGGCTCGACCGCCAACCTCCTCGCCCAGTGGAAGTGGGTGGGTGTTCCCGAGTCTCGAGGAGAAGAGGAGTGGCATATCCCGTGGTGGGGGAGGTGCAGAAGGAAGGAGGCGGTAGCAAAACGGCGCGAAAAGGCTCGCCTTCTTCGCTTTCTCCGAGGCCTTCCGGGACCCCGTGCAGAGCGGTCAATGCTCGGGGACCCTCGAAGTGCTGCCTGCCGGTCAATGATCGCGTCTAGACGCGTTAAGCACCCGCCACCGTGGCGCGATACAACGTGGCCGGCACGGCACTGCGGATGCGGTGGGCGTGGTCGGATGGAAGCGGCCGTTAGTTACAAGTTGGCTTTAGTGTGGGCTCTTAGCTGTTAGCCGGTTAGGCTGGGCTCACTAATCCCGTTTCTCTAGTCCACTTTTCTCTCCCTCATTTCCTTCTCTCCTCCAACGTTCCCCTAAACGAGGAGTTGCAAACCCGCGGTTTTTTTGCGTTACCGAAAATCCCTGCTCTTAATTAACGTGTTTCTCTCATTAAGTTAGTAGGTTCAGAGGGCGCAGTCGGATTCAAATTCGTAAGCGGGCTTTAGTTAGATTTGGCTTAACATGGGGGTCTATCTTTTACCTGTTAGGACTGGCTTACAGTTCTTTTATATACCCTGTTGCATTTGGGTTGCAAGCCCCAAGGGTAGCGTTGGCCTGGCGGCCTGGGGCAAAGCAGGAAACATCCGAAGGTCCCGGCAAAGGATGAGTCGACTGGCAACAGAACAACTTGTTTATTCTGGCATCTCAAAAAGAGCAGCCGGTCAGGGCGACCACGTTACTCGAAGGAAGGAATCGAAGTCTCTCCTTGGCGTCCGGGGCAGCTCTCTTTATATACCCTCGGAGTCGAGGGCAAAAGGGAACGGCTTGGGAAGAGTCATCCGATACGGCGACGCTTGAACATGTTCAGGCGTGACGGGCGCGTCCGCCAGGCCGGCGCCGGTCAGACCTCCTCGCCTCCCAGTTGAGGAGCTCCTCTCCCCGGCTGCCGCGCTTTGACAAGCGTGGGCAAAACAAGCACACACACACACGCACGCACGACGACACGTGGCACTGAAACATGCCTGGACGCGCTTGGCGGGAGGCGTTGCGGCAGCGATGAACGAAGCCGCGGCGTCCGTTGCATCCGCGCCGGCTATACCGCGCGTCGTAGGTAGGCGAGACGTAACAACCCACAATAAACCTATAATCTTTATTTTCCGGAACTCGTTACCTAACCAGAGTAAGCGCATGTCCGCGATTATAAATTGTAGCAGAAATCCTTTTCTCTTCATTGGACATCTTTCTCTTCTTTAGGCACGGCCCAATGCATAATGGGTGTGGTCAGCAGTTTTCTGGTTGGCTTAATCATGACTCTCAATGGTCGGCGAACTTGTTTACGAAAATTTTCTAGTGGCTTATCGTTGAGGTTTGCTTTCATATCGATTTTAACTCTGCATATTATGTCACGTCATCAGTGGTGGTGGGCAGGATTGATTCCCAAGCGGCTAATACTCACAAACTTTATCAGAACTTATAGATTAGCCTGTTTGCTTGAGTGATTGAGAAATTCGTATCGACACATAAGTTTTAAGCTAGGACGGGATGGCTTTTGGGGTTTCATCTGATGACATAATATTGGTATTCTTGATATCAACACAGTACTCATACTGACTGAGGTAAGGACTTAAAAAGAAACTGGTATAGGCATCTTGCGTTGAAACAATAAAGAGCATTTAACGGAGGCTTAGAGCAAACAGGAGTACCTTAATGTATGGTATCCAACAAATTAGTTTAGGCATATACGAGACTCTTAAACAGCTAAAGAAACGCAAAAAATTATTGAATACAAATGGCTCATAAATAACTTCTAGACATGAACAAGTAGCGTAGAGACTAATCAGCGATTTTGCGTGCTATTTCATTTCTCTTCAGTGTGATTCTTTTTGCTGTCATTTCGAAATATGGTGCTCTTGGTGTTTTCGATTTTTATTTTCAATATTATTTGGAAGTTTTGGCGGAGTTATGCATATAAAATTTCGCTCTACCATCAAATATAGGCTCCTTTAAAATCTAGATGTTCTTAAGTATCATGTGTTGTTTGAACTTTTTGCTGTTATTTCGAAAGTCACGAATTGTTCCTTTACAGTGTGCTTCAAGTCCACCGTCTTCCTTTCCCAAACCCTCTCTGAGCGGTCTTAGAGGATTTGCAGAAATAAATGCATTAGCATTAATAATCAGAAGCCATTAATATTGATTTATTTATGACTAGTAGAGTGACAGGGACGATACAGAGAAGAGAAATACAATACATGAGAATAAATCAAGACGGTTAGCTTACCGTAATAACGTCCGATAGAGAAAGGGAACAATGGACGGAGTTGCGAATGAACGAGACTGGATAATAATCGGCAGCAAGTTCGCGTGCACGCACAAATCGGAGCAGCATTATGTGGCATGGAATATATAAGGTTTCCGCGGGGTGGTAAGGATAGGAATACCAAGAAGGAAAAAAGCAGGATTGTGCAATTTCTCACGAACAGAGGAGAAATTAAGTGCCCCTCTAGATGCTATGGAGCGAGTTGTGGGCATAGTAACCTCGCAGCTTTTTCTGAGAGTGTGCTTACCGCTAGCGGTAGCTTTGTTGCATCAGACGAGTGTATCGCTCTTTGTATCGGCACTGTTGCAATTTATTTTGTTTACTTGGGAACGCAGAAAATTATATTTCCGAAATGAATGGGCTTGTCAGCACGCCATTCGACATACCAACGTGAAAAGATTGTTTCGCAAGTAAAAATAAATACTTGTTCTGGGTTGCTAACCTACGATGCTTCGTTCGAACAAGAATATGCGAATCCACCATTCGTCGAATGCTTATCTGACAAGTCCCGGAAATTAGATTTAGCTATTTTCAACCATTGTGACGATTAGCACAACATTTATTCTAGTTGGCTTTCTTGAGGCCTGCACAAACAATTTACGCGAAAAAGTTTTTTTTTTCAAATAAAAATAGCGGATAAAGTATTAAAGGCTTAAGGCTTTGTCTGCCGTCGAAAGTAATTTAACAAGCACACCGAGTAGCGGTGCTCGATCGTTAAGCGTCCAGGTAGAGAGACACGTGCGACGGAATAGAGGGGGCTCCGTCACCTGGCTTGGAGCCGTGCCCGCGCCGACTACCGAAGACAGGCCACATCTTGCCGTGGGGGCCGAAAGGGCGCAGCGCCGTCTGTTGTCCGCGCACAACAAGCTCGCGGTCGAAGATCCTTGGCGGCAGATGCGAACAGAGCGCTTAAGCCATCCGATTCCTGGAAGTTCGCTCCCGTCCCCAGACAAAAAAAAAAAGAAATGCAGCGGGCGAGTTGGAACGCATTCGCGTCCACAGAGAGGCGGCACAGATCACGGACAAAGAACACCCCGTTACATCTTGAGAACAGAGCCAAGTTAACCGCTATCCGCCTCGTGACAAAGAAGTGTTTTTTGCTTCGATGTTCTTGCGGGGTCAACAGATTAATCCAGCGTGAAGGAACGGGGACACGAAGAGAGCAGACAACAGAGGACCCGAGCCTTGTGGCCCCAAAGGGAATGAACATCCAAGAAGTTTGTTCCCACATGCACTCGATAAGGGCCGCGCTTTTTTTCCCGAGATTTTTACAAGGTGTGGCGCGTACGCGAAAGAGAGTTTTTCACTGATTTTCTCAACTACGGTGGAACTTACAGTATGCTCACTCTGTTCGTGCGACGAGCAGCATTTGCATGCTTTCGCATTCGCAGCTCGCCAGTAGAAGTGCCCTTCGTAATTTTTTTCGTTTTCTGCAAATGGAAATTGGAGGGAACACTCAAGCTCCGCCTTAAGGGAATGACGCGATGCCGTTAATGCGTCAGCGCCCGTCTATGTGGAACTGGTCATTCTCGACTCAACATTGAGACATCCCTGGCAGTCCTCATACCACTCCTGGCGCAGTGCTTAAAAGCGATGCTCCACGGCCCTCCGATGGCAGATGCTTCGCTTTACTTATCTTTGCAAGCTTCATAGCGCAGAAGAGTGACCTGATGGGCAGATTCCCACTGCATATTCAAACTACAGGGAGACACAGACTGCGCTTGTCTGTGTTCTAGTTTCCCTATCTCCTTGTCTTTTGCGCTGCGTTTTGACCTCAAAAGTGTACGTTTTAACTTACAGCTGTATTTGTCTTATCAGCAGTTCATGTAATACCTGCACCATGAGGCCCTTGAGGTATTAGAATAAAAAAAAATGAAATCAATAAAATTCCGGAAATGAGGAGTAAAAGGCCCTGTTATATACACAGGCACATATATTGTAAAAAACGCACCATATTATATCCTGTACTACTATATTACATTATCCTGTAGGCACATATACCACGTATTGGTATTTTGTCATCCTGTCGGCTGCGCCAAATATGAAGTTTCAAAGAACTCTCTGGCTGTGCACATGATTTATCCTACTCTTCTATTCTTAACTTTACCTTCTTCTTCTTCGTAAAACATGGCACACATCCACATGAGGAATTGGCCAAGATGTAACTTTACGATCAGTTTCCTCACTTCAGTTTTCTCACTTCTACTTCGAATGAGTCCTTGTTACCATCGTCGTCTTTAACGTCTTCACCATCCCTGGATCCTAGGTCTTAACATTAATCTTGACAGAAATACCACAGCGCAAGTTCTGTAAGCAGCGTGCAAACAGGCGCTACTACAATTTATCTGTCACTCCGAGAAGAGACTACGCACTTTTGCAAATCCCACAGGGCCTAGAGGCACCGTTAGACCGAATAATGCTCCAGCCTTCTTTCTCGACTGTTTATGCGGTTCGGGTCGCATAGGCAACGAAAGTGCTGGACCATTAGACTCCTAAGCAGTGCATGGTAGATTTGAGGCGAGGAAACAGTTGGCTGTCTGTACTAGAACAAACATGTATTAGTAGCGTGCAGCGCACTGGTAGCTAGCGACTAGGCCAGAGGCAGTCAGGGGACAAACGCGGTAGGAGGAAATAATCGCGGTTAATGACTGGTCTCGTTCTGGCTTTGGCTAATCAAGATCGGCGCTTTCCACTTCACGATTATCTTTGCCGTTCGAAGAAACAGCAAGGTGCTGAAGGGACACACAGCCATGCCACGAAAAGGTGCACGGAATAACGACCCTGCATTTTTCGAGTGGAGGTCACTGCTAAGTACAGCGCTGAGAACGTTTACAGTGCAGATATTTTTGTCATTCCAGAGCGAATAACCCCGGCCGTATGCACATTGTATACGCAACAGCAGCACAGTGCTTCAGAGGGAACACTGAACAACCACTGATCATTGTTTGAGCAGAGGTAGTACTTGCATGCAGTAACTGGCATGTTTAGAGAGTAAATATGCTTAGTATTCCAAGCTTAGCTACCTTGTGTATAACTTGTATAACTTTGAACACACTTGTAGTCTTCGCGCTCAGAAAACAAACAGCTAGCCGTTAGCCGAACATCTGTAGCGACTTTCTGTGTTTTTATTTCTGTCGATTATAGCTGGGGTGTACATGACGGAAGCGGCGCCGAAAATCGACCCATCAGTTTGTGCTGGACGGCGTAAAATCTTATTTTTTATTTCGTGTTTCAAATCGAGCAATATATATTGTGAAATACGATGAGTATTTTGTGAGCTTCAGAAGACGATACGAGAAGTCAGCGCTTGTATGTTATTTCAGTGCTCACGTTAAGCGTGATCAGGACTGTACTGCTTTCAGTACAAAATGGCAAGCAGAGGCCAAGACGCTAAGTACTTAAAACCAAGCAGAGAAATTAAACTTTTTTCCAATATAACTGGCATTGTCCTATGTTCGTTCTTAATTTGCCCTTTTGAGCGGTATTACCTGCTAGCAGTGAGTAATCCATTACGTCATCATGTACCTGACGCATGGGGCTCCAGTTCCCGCTGCACGTGCCATCGAACTCTTGCTATTGCCAATACTACTGCTTCTACCACTGCTAATGCCGCCAGCACTACCACCACCGCTATCACTACTATTGTTACTTACATCGGTAATACTTTTTTTTTTCAAATATTTATTCCAACATTACACCATACAGATATAATGTCGAGGATGGCAGGCAAAAAGCCTCCTGGAGGCTTGACCGGTCCTGCATCCTGGTGTACACTTGACAGAGCAGCGGTGGCAGTCAGCTCATCAGAACACAAGAAGTGAATAAAGAAAGCCCAAAACAAAACATAGAAACATTCACAAATATGTATGAAGGAGAGACAGAGATATTAAAGAAATAATAAAGACAAAAATATATTACATTTTATGCAGTATAGGAACGCATGAAGGCTTTAAAGTTTGACGGGTTCATGCTTAGAATGTCGATACCCATTTCAATTAGGGAATTCAACAACCTTGGTAAATTATTCTCAAGCATCTGTTTGCTATAATTAGTTCTGTATCTCGAAACATTCCATATTTCTGTGCGGCGTGTAGTGTAGGCAGGTACATTCTGATGCAGGTTCGCGATTTTCACTAACGTAAAATTATGTTTCCTGCTGCTATAGTAAAAATCCCGCAGAAGTCTGTATGTGTAAATGTCGTGAATCTTTCTTATATTATACTTCTCGAAGAGTGGTTCAGTGTGTTCCGTAAAGGATACACTGGCAATAATACGTAGAGCCCTTTTCTGCATGATTAATATATTATTAAGATTTGATTGTGTCGTTGTACCCCATACTAAATGACCATAATTAATGTGCGAGGCAAACAAGGCATTATACAAAAGTATTTTAACAAAAGTAGGAAAAATGTGTCGATTGCGACTTAGCATACCAACCGTATTGCTTAGCTTCTTGAGGACTGAATCTGCATGCTCGTCCCATTGTAGGCTGCTGGAGAAGGTTACACCAAGAATTTTAATTGAGTTAACAACCTCAATTTGCATAGACTCGAACATTATATTATGGTACTGTGGGATTTCTTTTCCTTGAGTTCGGAAAATTACTGCTTTTGTTTTACTGCAATTAACCTGTAGGCAATTTTTTTTCGACCAAATCGAAAGTCTCCCGAGAAGTTCATTTGCCATTCTTATTAAGTCTGTGTAATTGCAGGACGATAAAAAAATACTCGTGTCATCTGCGTACATTATAAATTTTGCTTCTTGATAAATCGATACTATATCATTAACATAAATGTTAAAAAGTAGCGGCCCGAGAATACTTCCCTGTGGTACACCTGAGATTATGCCCTTGGTTTGCGATTTGAATTCGCTTAATGAGACACATTGCTGCCTGTTGCTACTACTACTACTACTTCTACTACTACTACTACTACTTCTACTACTACTACTGCTGCTGTTGCTACTACTACTACTACTACTTCTACTACTACAAAAAAGTACTACTACTGTTGCTAGTAACATTCCTACTGCCACCTCCAACATAACCACCGCTACCATCAGCAAGCAGCATGCAGCAGTGGGTCTTGGCCCTATTTCACGGGATACTGCCTTATGCAGGTGTACCCCGTTCGAACATAACAACACACATAACAACATAACAACATAACAACATAACAACGAACAGTAGCAACACACGCAACTCCAGTTCGTGACCCGACCGCAGCGGCTGCGTTTTTATGGAGGCAAAACGCTAAGGCGCCCGTGTGCTGTGCGATGTCAGTGCACGTTAAATATCCCCAGGTGGTCGAAATTATGCCGGAGCCCTCCATTACGGCACCTATTTCTCTTTCTTCTTTCACTCCCTCCTTCATCCCTTCCCTTACGGCGCGGTTCAGGTGTCCAACGATATATGAGACAGATACTGCGCCATTTCCTTCCCCCCCCCCCCCCAAAAAAAACAATTATTATTATTATTATTGGTCGCTACTGGCTGACGCGCATGCGGACGTCATCGTTGCGGAAGTGACGGCACTTACGATCGCCTAGTGATAGAACTGAAGCCCAACTTCGTCTTTTTGCGAACAGACTTTGCGGAAGAGTTTGGGATTCGCCGACGCAAGCTCGACAGCCTTCCCGGCATTGCACGCATCTGGCAACGCGGAGTTCGCGCACGCAAACTCCGCATCCGCCGCAAATGGGTCGAACGAGGAAGTCCGGGCCGAAAGAGCGGTTAACTGTTACGCTGCGTCACTAACCACCGGTTTCTTATGTCTGCGGAAGTAAATGCGGCTTCGACGCGAACCACTCGGGCTTCCTTTGACGCCAGCCACCGAATTGTTCGAGATCGCCTTTTTTCTGCTGCCTCCAGTCCTCTTTTCCTGCGTCTTTTCGGTTTCCCAGGCTGCGAAAGTAGGAAACCCAATCTGTGCTTGCATTGCGGGCTTCCTTTGTCGAGTGGTACCTTTCTCTTTTTTCCCTCTCCGGACACATTTTCCCTGCAGCTGCGTGTTCTCTATATATACATAGTGTGGGGTCTTGTTTGAACAGCAATTAATGGCCTCTTTCCGCCGGATCGCTGTGGTGTAGCTTCACGATGTTCTTTCCAGCGCAGAGCGGTGTTACCCGTGGCAGTGAACGATGAAATGGGAGCTCCTTGCGCGCCCTGTCGCAGTGTAAACAGTGCAACTTTGCACGGCCCAGAACCAGACTGTCGAACGTGTGAATGTGCTGTCCTGAGCGATCGTCGCTATCCCAGCTACAGGACCATTAACCCTGATAATCGTGGGGAGTTTGAAGCAGCTAAAATCCGGCGAAGGAACGCGGCAACCAATCGTGCGCAATGCGCTGTTGTCTGTAGTGCGGTGTCTGCTTCTTCACCCGTATTTGGGATTCCTCTACAAAATGGCGGCGCCTCGTGTCGTTAATTTTGAAAGGTTGCTCATTGAAAAACAAAAACGAAAGGTCACAGGTAGATTACATTGGTACTTCGAATAAGAGGAATAATCCTCGCAACCAGGCACTTTATTTAAGTAAATATACCGTCGGTGGTCATTAGAGCGTGGCCCCTTCTACATCCGCGTTTACAAAAGCGGTTGCTGTTCGGCTTCCACTAAAAACCACAGCTAGCGGCCTTTAATAATAATAATAATTGCTTTTTGGCGCAGTATCTCCATGTCTCATATATCGGCGGACACCTGAACCGCGCCTTAAGGGAAGGGATAAAGGAGGGAGCGAAAGAAGAAAGGAAGAAAGGTGCCGTAGTGGAGGGCTCCGGAATAATTTCTACCACCCGGGGATCTTTAACGTGCACTGACAACGCACAGCACACGGGCGCTTAGCGTTTTGCCTCCATAAAAACGCAGCCGCCGTGGTCAGGTTCGAACACGTAAATTCCGGATCACTCCCAGGAGGGAGTGAAAGAAGAAAGGAAGAAAGAGGTGCCGTAATGGAGGGCTCCGGAATAATTACGACCACCTGGGTATCTTTAACGTGCAATGACATCGCACAGCACACGGGCGCCTTAGAGGCAAAACGCTAAGGCGCCCGTGTGCTGTGCGATGTCAGTGCACGTTAAAGATACCCAGGTGGTCGTAATTATTCCGGAGCCCTCCATTACGGCACCTCTCTCTTCCTTTCTTCTTTCACTGCCTCCTTTATCCCTTCCCTTACGGCGCGGTAAAGGTGTCCAACGATATATGAGACAGATACTGCGCCATTTCCTTTCCCCAAAAACCAATTACCCTAACCGCTGAGCCACCGCAGCGGAGTCGGTAAACATCCCCAGGTAGTCGAAATTATTCCGGAGCCCTCCACTACGGCATCTTTCTTCTTTCTCTCAGTTCCTCCTTTATACCTTCCTTACGGCGCGGCTGCTCTGTCGGCCACCGAGATGCGAGACAGCTACTGCGCCCTTTCCTTTTTTCCACCAAAAAACAAACGCGCATACCTCTTGACAGTCGGTCTTGCTCAGATGGGTGCACGGTTGCAGTACCAAACAACTCGCGAAGGAGAGTGTCGAGAGCCTTCAAGACTGACCGCTAAGCGGGGAGAGCCATCGAGCTGAGGGTTGTTAGTCGTACTTCTGCAAACCTCTAGGATCGCAAGAGAAACGGCTTAAAAATAGCAGCGATTGCGAGATCGGCTGCCCGTGACACCCTGTCACGTGACGCTCCTTAGGGGTATATAAGGAGGAGGCGCTCAACCGGGGGCTCGTAATACGTGAAGAAGAAGCTTGGAAGCTGGATGCAGATCCAGCTTCCAAGAAAGGAGCTAACAGCTCCTAACCAATAAGGCCAAAATAAGAGTACATTGGGTGCACAACCTCTGCCGCGACGGTCTTTGCCCTGTTCGTGGGAGTTCGCGGGCGTCGCTGCCACCACCCGGACAAGGTTTTAAGGGCACGACACATACCATGTTAACCATGGAATTTCTAGAAGCGAATGTCCGGACCCCGTAGAGTATCTGTTACCTTGGGTGTAATTACTGCTGAACCTGGTTAGAGAGCGAGAGCTGTAGTATATCATGCGAGTAGGCGCGGTTTGGCGTCTGTTGTAACGTTCAGTGCGTTCCGCACACTGGACAGGCAGCGCGCCCGCCCTGGCAGGTGGCAGTTCATGGTTCATCGCGAGAGGTTGATCACCCAATGAACGCTGCGGCTTATTTTTTTTTATCGAACAACTTTTATTTCCACCAGAAAAGACGTTTCTCCCCGCCCCCAGCTAAACGCTAAGGCGCCCGTGTGCTGTGCGATGTCAGTGCATGTTGAAGATCCCCAGGTGGTCGATGTTATTCCGGAGCCCTCCACGACGGCACCTCTTTCTTCCTTTCTTCTTTCACTCCCTCTTTTATCTCTTCCCTTACGGCGTGGTTCAGGTGTCCAACGATATATGAGACGGATACTGCGCCATTTCCTTTCCCAACAAAAAAAAACAATTAATATTATTAAACAGATATTTCGCCTGGGCAGGAGTCAAGGCCAACTCCTGACGCGGAACCTGTGCAGTCGCTCCTCGGAGTCTAGAGCGTAATTAACGCCAACGCCAATGAATACAATGAACGCCAACGGCCTATAGAAACAGAGGCGAGCGCTCGGTATTGGCGGCGGCGGCGCCTGAGTGACATCATAGCTGTCACGTGGTTCAAGGTCGGTTCAAGGTCAAACGCGCGCATAGGGCACACACGGAGCCCACGGCGCACACGGCACAGAAGATATGGAGAGGAGTGGTGAAGCCTTCGCTTTAAAAAATTAGCTGCGCGGTTTAACTACTGCTGAACCTGGTTAGAGAGGAAAAGGTGTGGTGCATCCGGCAACTAGGCGCAGCTTGGCGTCTGTAACGTTGAATGCGTTCCGAACACTGGATAGGCAGCGCGCCCACCCTGCAAGTGGCAGTTAACGGTTCATCGCGAGAGGTTGGTCACCCAATGAACGCTGCGGCCTATTGCTGCAGTAACGCGTGTCCGCCACACCGTTGTCAGCGCTAATTCATGTAGCCCACATCTCTCTCCCACCACCGCCACGAAAAAATAATAAAATAAAATCGGTTTTTGGGGAAAGGAAATGGCTCAGTATCTGTCTCACATATCGGCGGACACCTGAACCGCGCCGTAAGGGAAGTGATAAAGGGGGACTAGGAGAAGGAAAGGAAGAAAGAGGCGCTGTAGTGGAGGGCTCCGAAATAATTTCTACCACCTGGGGATCTTTAACGTGCACTGAAGTCGCACAGCACACAGGCGCCTTAGCGTTTCGCCTCCATCAAAAACGCAGCCACCGCGGTCAGGTTCGAACCCGGGAACTCCGGATCAGTAGCCGAGCGGCCTAACCACTGAGCCACCGCTGCGGGTAAGTTTACCGGTTTCGGCACAGCTGCGACTAAGCGCTGTCAGGTGGTTCTCCTCGGTTCAAGGTTAGATGAAACACGCCGACCAAGCTGCAGAAGGGAGTAGTAAAGCTTTCGCTTTAAAAGAAACAAATCCAGCTTTCTGGGGCAAAAAATTTGAAAACTGGAAGAGTGTAAGACACTGTACCCGCCGCGGGGCTCAGTGGTTAAGGCGCTCGTACACTGAGCCGGAGTACCCGGGTTCGAATCCGACCGCGGCGGCGCGTTTCGATGGAGGCGGAACGCAAAGGCACCCGTGTGCTGCGCATGCCAGTGCACAAAAGATCCACAATGGTCGAAATTATTCCGGAGACCTCCACTACCGAACCTCTTTCCTCCTTTCTTCGTTCACTCCCTCCTTTATCCCTTCCCTTACGGTTCTCTTTGGGAATCCACCGAGGTGTGAGGCAGTTACTGCTCTATTTCTTTTCCTCAAAAACCAATTTCAATTTCGACACTGTTATGGAAATATTGAAGTTTATGGTTCATTATTCTGATTTATAGAAAAATATTTATTTTAAAAGTGTTTCCATCGATCGCATCGAGACAACCAATGGCGAACGTATAGAGTTGTTGTTGCTATCCTATCAAAAGGTGGCCCATACCCACACTGGGGGTGCACGTTAAATATCCCCAGGTGGTCGAAACTATTCCGGAGCCCTCCACTACGGGCACCTCTTTCTTCTCTTGTTTTTTCACTCCCTCCTTTCACCCTTCCCTTACGGCGTGGTTCAGGTGTCCAACGATATATGAGACAGATACTGCGCCATTTCTTTTCCCCCAAAACCAGCCATTATTATTATTATTATATTATTATTATTATTATTATTATTATTATTATTATTATTATTATTGGCCAAGAATAGGGTGGCTATTCACCTGTACATAGGTAAAAAAAGAAAAGCATGTGGGAACACAACACTGGAGGATTCTTCCTCATGAACAGAAAAGGGATAAGAGTTTTGATTTCAAAATTAGTAATAATAATAATAATAATAATAATAATAATAATAATAACTAATAATAATAATAATAATAATAAAGAGAGGGATTGAAACAGAATTATTAGGTCAAATGCAATAATTGATAGAAAAGAAAATTTTGTAACACTTAGCATGGCATTCGGTGAGATTCTAGCAGGAAATTTAGAACAGAGGTACAAACAGATCTGTGGCCGAACCCAAATGTGGTGGCACCAAATGATAGAAAGAGCGGGCTGCTTAAACTGAGGCCATGAGGCCGTAAGGGCTCCTCCAGCAAGCTTCTTCTCAAAGAGGTGTATCGGCGACAATAGAGCCAAAAATGCTCAATAGATTCAGGCTCCCGGCAAAATGCACAAAGGGGAGAGAGCGCCAAACCCGACCTGTGAAGATAGAAATTTAGAGGAATGGATACGGCAGCGCAGCCTCGTCCGAGATACTTCAAGCTGCCGAGATCAACAAACTTGCCTGTCCCAAGAATATCCGAGGTGCTGATAATCCGGTGATGTTAAAAGTGTTGTGTCTTGCGTACTTAAAAACGCACGTCACGAAACCTAGATGCTGTAATATAGGCTGTAGCCGGGATGACTGGCAACATGGGCCGCTTAGGGAAGCCTTTGCGAGATTGTCAGCATTATCATAACTGTCACACTGCTGTGACCGGGAAGCCATACCAAATTAACAAGACTCAAGTGCGGAGGAAGCAGGGACAAGAATATGTTTAAAATGGGACCGTCAACATGCGCGGTGAGGTAAGAACACAAAGATAAAGAATCGGTAATTACTGCCACTGCGGTAATAGAGTGGTCTAGCTTGCGTAGAGCAAGTACTACTGCCAGAAACTCTGCTTCAAAAATAGGGGTGAGATCTGGAAGGCGCAGTGAAAAGAACCAGTCTAAATGCGAACAGAATATTCCCACACCTGCCTTTTCATTGCACTGCAATGCGTCGGTTGCTATTGCAATATTTGTAGGCAGGGTCCTTAGATGATCTTCTAGTAGACCATTTAGAATACAGGGTGGCAAAAGTTTTGCATTTTGGGGGAAAATATCGTCGAAAACAATGTGGACAGCGGGCTCTCTGCATAGCGCAGGAAGGATGTCATAAATTTTCACATCTAACGGCTCAAGTAATCTTAGCAGAAATACTACCTGTGGGGTATGGAAACGAGACCAGAGGGCACTAAAAAAGGAGGTCGGCTGGCAACAGAAAATGCTTTCCTAACGGTGGAAATGAGATTCGTAGATTCTGAGGTAAGTCTGAAGCATTAATAGTGTATTGATAGTGTGAATTTTGTCTACTGTCGAGCAGCCTTTACAAAAGCCAGGCTGGTCATTTGGTTGATTGAAGTCTCAGGTTGTCCTGACTCTATTAGCGATTACCTCAGTAAATACTTTGTAGGCAATGGACAGTAAGCTGATTGGCCTGTAATTTTGTCCAAATCCTTGACATCTCCTATATTATGGATTAAGATGATGTTACCTTTTTTCCAAGCTTCCGGTACACTCGAGGTCATAAGGCATTGCGTATGCAGGGTGGCTAGTTTTTCAAGCGCGATCTCCCCATTGTCCCTCAACAGATCGGCTGTTACCAGCTGATCCTCACCAGCTGCTTTCCCCTTTGCATTGCTCCTAAGGCTTTCTTGACTTCCTCTTTCGTAACTGGCGGGATGTCCCACTGTTGTGTTATTTATTTATTTATTTATTTATTTATTTATTTATTTATTTATTTATTTATTTAGCAAATACTGCCGGCCTGTGTTACAGGCCTTAGGCAGGAGTGGGGTACAAACATATTGATAAAAATGACAAGTACATTGCAAAAGAAGCAGATAGCGAACAGAGCAAAAACCAGTACATACAACATAAAATCGATTACAAAGACATAGAACATATGATGACATCGATCCTGGCAGCAAACGAAGGCATCGGACTTGGCCCAAAACAAGGATACATAAGAGCCCTATACATCCTTCAGAGCTTGTAAAAATAAATTCACCGATTCGCAATTGACAACATCAGCAGGTAAACCATTCCACTTAATGATAGTATGGGGAAAGAACGAATACATTAGTTTTGCATGAAAACGCGGCAACTTTCTTCTTCTACTTCTACTTCCTCTCTCATTGACATCATGATTGCATTGGCTATACTGTATGAATTTGTGTAGAACTCTTCGACTACTTTAACTATCTTATCTCCATGGTTAATGACATTGCCCTCTTTGTCTCGTAACGAATAGATCTGATTTTTGCCTGTGCTCAGTTTCCTCTTCACCTTAGACTGCATCTGCTCTTTGGGGCATTCTCGACTCTCTCCATTTTAAGCTCCCTTAAGTCGTTTGCCTTGCGCTTACTGATTCAGAGTACACTTCACTCTGAATTTCCCCGGCAATGTCTGTTGCAGTGCTTATTCAACTTAAGCTTGACATTTTCGGGAAAGTGGTCTGTCCCGCCAAATCTTCTGGAGGCAGTGAAATCACCTTTGCAGTCTTGCTCATATATTTGCCTCTAGGTCGTTTAGCGTGTCTTCTCCAGACCCCCTTGTAGTGGGCACCACTACTTGTATGGGTAAATCATTTTATATTTGCGTTCAAGTTCCCCAGATCTCAACTGTCTTTTTTGGTAACCATGGCCTTGTCATGGTCCCTGTAGTACTCTATCCACTGTCTGTATATGCCGTACCTAGGAAGTGTGGAAAAACGCGAACAGTACATACTTCCTACTGCACATAGACATTTCGTACCATTCCCAACATTGCGCTAAGCAGGTCGACTACTCCCACGTGTGCAGTGTATCTGGACACAGATTCAGATTGTAAGACTTCTGACGTCTTTTCGGCACCTGAGCACCTTCGTACACTAGTGAAACTGTTGTGCTTGGTAAAGCACGGATCCTACAAGGAAAATTATTGAAGCCTACCATATTTTCAAAGATGGTGACAGCTGCATAAGTGACGCCTCGATAGCTTTGTCAAAAAAGGAGATTGCTTACCTTGATTCAACGGTGAAGCAATCGCCCTTACAAGCATGCGTTGAGATGTCTTTTTTACCTGTTTTCATTTAATCTATTATCAAACTTGCTTTTTTTCCCCTTCTATATTGTCTTTGATCTTTTCTCGTTCTCATGCTATATATTTTGTAACCTTCCTATTAAGTTGGAGACAGCGTTCGTGTGTGTGATCTTGATTTTCGCCCCTGTCTTCTTTCGCAGCTGCATTTGCCAAACACGCATTTTGAGAAGAGCTGTCAGCCTTGAAACGAAAGTACGCAATTGAAAACCTCTGGAACGAAGAGGTTAAGTAATTAAATCAGAGCACGGTAGGGAACGCCGAGGCACGACATTGTTTTAGCGGCCGAATCACGTTTGTGGCTAATCGTAGCCAAGCGAAATAGCACGTCCCCATTTTTCTGCATTCTGGCGATCAATGAAGCACCAATTGAAAAATCGGCTAAGAGACAGCTTTTTTCTCCAAGGAAAAAGAATTCAGGAGAAAGTGTTGCACCTTACTGCCGGCCTTAGCCATCCAGGGTTTCTTGATGCTGTTTCGTTCCCCGTTTCTTCCACCGCTGTCGCCAGTGTCGGCTCCACGTAGTGAAGTGAACGAGATGATCGTTTGAACAATGGGGAGAATTTCCAGGTTTGTTGAGGTATGAAGTTGACCGTCATAGCAGGAGGTATGCAAATAGGGGTTGACGTGCCCGAGACTGCTGCGGCAGCGCACGCCATGGCCGTCGTGTAGTGGAATGAAGGAGTGTAATGTGTCGCGCACGCGAGGCGCCTCGCTGCGTACAGGCCTGATTTAGTCATCGCCATTAGAGGACGCGCTCACCCCCCGACGATGCTAGGTGGCTTGAAGTCCACTCCTCTTGGTGACCTCCAGGGCCCAATCCACTATACGGAGTTGTACCTCCGAGTCAGGGCTGAGAAACGCAGTCTCCCACTGACTTTGGTTTGAGATTTGGAGGATCTGAGGTGGTTGGTCCTCTGGGCATTCTAATAAGATTTGACTGTGGTCTGCTTTAGAATGATTGCAGTGGGAATTTTACTCCGCCGGATACATCAGGGAGTAGATGTAAGAATTTGGGAATGTACCCGTTTGAAGTTGCCGCCAAACAACCTGCTCTCATTTGGTGAGGGATTTGTGCGGGTGTGAGTATTCGAGTCGATTGTTTCGATAGTGGAGGGTGGTTTCGTGGTAGGTTACCAGGCGCTCCTTCCCTAACCAGGGGCATCGGTCGCTGTGTGCTCAGACGAATCATCGGACACATTCACGAGTTGCTGAGTTCTCTGGGTAGGAGATATGTGCTGACACGCATATGAGCTGGAATCATTGTCACAATTTGTCACAGTTTCGGGCGCGGTAGTCGAGTTGGCCAGTCAAGATTTCCTCGAGGTGCCCCTAGATTGAGCAAAATCTGGCAGCATGACACAAAAGGCTCTTTGTGTGCTGTTCATATAATAAATAGACCGCGATATATAAACGCGACCCAGGAGGTGTTTAGAAATAGCCTTGAAATGAAGGGCAACAACATTAAGTTTCATAAGGCCCATTAACTGTGTCTCGCAGTCAGTTTCGCGGCTTAGATTGACCTAATTAATCGACACGCTCGATTAGCTTCGTCATACGGGTAAATTTTCAAAACAGAGGAGAAAGGAAATATTACCGCAGTTCTGTAAAACGAACACTCAACGGTGTGTGGCAGAGCCAAAAATCCACTGCGGATATGCCCCGAGATGCCGAAGCCTGGCCGAAGTTTCCTTCGCCACGTACAGCAGCAAGCATGAATGCCTTTTTGAAGCTTTCCAAAACGCTCGTGGAAGCTACTTTTATATTTGTGGTAGGATTGGTGTACAGTGCATTAGTTCATAATTATATGCCGTCGCGAGAAGTGATCCGAGCTTGAATGTGGAGTGGAAGCAGGTTCCTCTCAGTGGAAGGTGCACCGCTGAGCCGGGTTGAGCGGCGCTCCGCTCGGACATCGGAAGGCGGCCCCGAAGCGCTCCTGGTTGGCCGCCGGCAGGTTGCAGCGCAGCGCCAGGGCCGGGTAGACGCCCGGGGGGCTCCGGTGCGCGTACGCGTTCGGGCCGCAGAACTCGAAGCAGGAGGCGATGAAAAACAGCTGCTCCTGCGTGTAGCCCAGGAGTGCCGGCTGCTGGGGCAGCGTCTCGTACGCCAAGTGCGCCTTCTCAGTGCCGGCTGTGTCCGCGAACGTCTCGGACACGGCGGCGGCAGCGTGCAATTTGCTATTTGTCAGCTTTTCCAGCTGGCCTAAAACGCAGTCGAATTTTTTCGCGAAGCTTTCGTACGAGTGCCTGCTCCACCAGGTGATCTCGTCGCCCGTCCTGGTGGTGTTGCTCAGCTTCGGGTCGAAGCTGTGCGTCAGCTCGTGGCCCAGCACCTTGCCGATGGCCCCGTAGTTGGCCGCTTCGGGCACGCCCATCGTCAGGAACGGCGGAGCCAGGATGGCCGACGTTATGGCCATGAGGTGGTTCACGGGCACGTAGTAGGCGTTCACTTCGACCATGTTGAGCGCGTTGTCCTCGCGGCGCACGACGACGCTTTCGTTCGGCCTGAGGAGGCGCTTGTACTTCTCCGATCGGCGGCGCCACGCGTCCAGGAGAGACGCCAGGAAGGGCTGCGCGAACTGCGGCAGGTAGTCGTGGTACGCCTCCAGGGCCTCGTCGCTCCTGAGGTGCGCCGGCAGGGAAACCACCGACAGCAGGCTCCCGACGTGCTCCGCGGCGCCTGCAGCTGTCGCACTGTCCATCCACTTGAGGTTGGCGAAGTTCCTCTGCGTGCTGGTGCGCACGGCCATCCAGATCTTCTCGGTGGCGGTGACGGCCTCGGACAAGCGCAGTTCGTCGGCCAGCAAGCGGCTCAGTGCGTACGGGGCGGCCTGCAATTGATTGGGAAGCTGGCTTTTGTTGTCGCATATGCACAGATCGCCGAAATAAATCGCTGCAATGCATTAAAGCTGCTTCGTGAATGAATGGTTAGCCAAACAAACGCGCTGATAAAACATCACTACCAGAAAGAAGTACCTGAGTAGAGTTCGACAGAATAACTTGTGCATAAAAATATTAGGGAGCCAATAGCCATCGAGTTCTATAAAATCATAGGGCAGTGTTTTTTTTTTAATTTGCGTTGTTGATTATTATGAAGTTAGCAGTGTAGTCACTTTATGACTGTAATATAGAACAGGAATGCAGGACATTATACGTCTGTCACATAGACGAGGGTGGCACTGGTGAACTCTCTCAAAATTAGGTAACATGCATACTAAATACCCCTAAAGCTAGAAGACTGGACGGGCGCCGCCATAGCTCTGTTGGCAGAGCATACTACGCGACATGGTGGTGGGTTCGTATGTCGCTGCTGGCATGTGATCAGTTTTCTTGTACTTTGTTTGTAGTGAAAAATTCAAGCGCTACAAGAACGACAGAGAGGGTGACAGCGCTTGAATTTTCCAATATGAACGTCTATAAACACACTCAATTTTCTGCCTTGTTGCTACTTTGTTTGCAGTTACTTTTAAGCCAAAAAGTAATAACCCTAATAATTTCTCATTAATCAAGAGAAGAAAAGCCCTACAACAAGCCTTGTATGTCGGTTGAAACCAAAAAATAAATGATAAATAAATACAAACAATTTCTGTATCCTTTCCTTGTTTCCGAAAACTTTTTGCTTCCTTCAAGTCTGACATAACTAGCCCCTTACTTCCCAT
Source organism: Amblyomma americanum (assembly GCA_030143305.2). Classification (NCBI taxonomy): domain Eukaryota; kingdom Metazoa; phylum Arthropoda; class Arachnida; order Ixodida; family Ixodidae; genus Amblyomma; species Amblyomma americanum. Next base: position 6,136 of record JARKHS020026092.1, on the reverse strand, counting down.
CTTATCTGCTCAAGGTGCCCAAGAAAGATCAGTGTGTGTCACATCGTGCTGAATAGATAACACGTTTACAACTGCGAAAATTTAGCAGCATCACAGTTGAGATTTCTGGAGCAAAAGAAAGAGGTAGTATAATATACGCGCTAACTTCCCGGTACCAAGTTTAAAGGACTATAGACACCTAATTTTATTGCGTGTTTTCTTCTTTCAAATGATGCTTCAGACATTAGAATACATCGATCACCGCATGGTTTTCGCCTACGACCGCTGAATATATATAGAAACGTCAATACGTTTCTTTAAAATTTTGACTTGGTCAGTGACCCTATGTTTTTATTATAGTTTCTTATTTCATGCTGCTTCGGTTTCGTCAACCGAACGATGGCTGTGATGTGTAGTTGATGTTTAGGTCACGTGACGCACGAAAAAACGGCAATATAAATGTTGATACATAGTTTAAACTCACTACAACACTTAAACCAGCCTGCTTGAATAGCAAGAATTACACACGACGTATCAACAGTTATTTTGCTATTTTTTTGTGCCTCACGTGATCTAAACATCAACTACACGTCACAGCCTTCGTTCGGTTCATGAAACTGAAACCGAAACAGCGCCAAGAATAAATTCAATTATAAATTATTTAGCGGTTGTACGTGAATACCACGGGGTGCTTCATGTATAACAATGTCTAGCGCGTCGTTTGAAAGAATAAAACACGCAACCAAAATTTGTTGTCCTTTAAATACGTTCTTCGCCATGTCGTGGATTATTACGGTGGGCCGATATGGTTCTACGCAGAAAAAGTGCAGCAGTCCACTAATTTTAAACAACTTGACAGGAAGGAAATTGCTTGGCATCTGCTGTGCCCCATCCTATGCGTGCTATCTTTCATATAAGTTGCAAGGCGCAGATTGATCTCAAGAATTCTGCAGGGGATATTGCGCTGCCGTTCGCTGAATCTGCTATTATAGCAATTTATCGACATCGGAATGATCAGTAATGCATGTCGCAGGTTTCTGAAGTGCCTTTGGTGTCCTATTATCAGCCTTCATTGTAAAAATTTTAAGACGCATTTATGACTACAAAATGAAAAACAGCTTTCGTGCACTGCCTAAAGCGGCTCTGCAATGTTTTTCAACACGGCATAAAAACTCAATCGCTTGATTCTATTGTCACGCACATCTGAGCGAAAGAACACTTCTACACACAACTAACCCAAAATCACTCATTTAAAGATGGCTGCCCTTTCCAGCAACATTTTGAGCTTGCGCCCTCTTCCCAGCAACACTTATGTGCATATAGCTTTAGAAATGGCTACTGGTCAGATTATTTGAGACGGGACGCAGCTATCGTGGTCGCAGTTACTGCAAACACCACCGGCGTGTCAGGAAGCTTCGCCTGCCGCAGAATTACCGCGCGCGTCCGCAGACCGGCGGTGGGGCTCGGGGAGGAGCGCCGACCTAAGCGACCTAAGCCTCCCCATAGTTTTTATAAGGAGCTGGAAATGTAGGTGCTAAAGGTAGCCATATTAGGCATGCGTTCACACTTTAAGAAAAGCACGAAACAGTAACAATTTCAAGCTGTGAAGTTTATAGAACATTATTTGAAATCCAAATCTTGTTACTATATGGCAAGGCACTCTACAACTGGTCTCATTAAGCCAGAACAGACTGCTCACGCTTTAGGTAAAAGCTTCTTAAAAATGACGTCCTTGGGCTTTCAGACCCTTTACGAATAGATTCTAATTATTTGAGAATTTTTCCTTATTGTCGGACAATACTAAAAAACATACTGTGGTTTAACTACTGTTGAACCTGGTCAGAGAGCGAAAGCTGTAGTGTATCGGGCAACTAGACGCGGCTTGATGTCTGTAACGTTGGGTGCGCTCCGGACAAGTTCGCTAGTTGCTTATTTAGGAACATCTGTAATTTACACGCTGATAATTAAATTATCCATGAACGTCTTAGTACCTAACTCGAAAACACGTTTCTAAACATCTGTATATTCACTAGACGCGCGCCATCTGCTGGACCATCGTCGTACATTGAGTCTCAGTGGGTGCCGCATGATGGCGCTACGATTCCACGCCATGTAGGGTGCCTGGATGCCCGCTCGCCTTTAATGCCATGCACAAGGAAATTCACCGAAAACGTACTTCGCTACTGGCTTAATTGTCATATCTGTAATTTACATGTTCATAAATAAATTATTCATGCACGCCTTATTGCATATTTCGAAGATAACGTTTCTTAGACATCTGTGCCTTCAATAGAGGCGCCCTCATTCACTTCCATGAGTCGAACTGTCGTGGCAGACTGGAAGCGTCCCCGTTTCACATGCATGGGGCCCGTGTTCGGTGCACAGCTGAACGGCAGTCTTCTTCTGTTTTTTTTATTAAGGGAGATTCAAGGTCATATCTGCGCCGTAACATGACCTTCAAGGTTTGTGCGCGAGGAGTGGAGCTTCCGCTCCAAAAACGAAAGGAAAGCGGTATATATAGTCGCGCATTTGAATGCAGCATATGTTTTGGTGCGCTAGCACATATAGTGGCCATTCCCCGCATTTAGCCGCTGTGCATTTTTCTGCCTGTTTGTTAACGCGATCGCGGTAAGGACCTCAGGTCGTAGAAAATCCGGCGTCGTTGTCGATGTCGTTGGTGTCGTTGACAGTGAGCGAAAAATCCACAAAAAATACCTTGAGATCCAACCTAGGACGCAGGTGGGCCGCCTAGGTCACGTAACCTTGTGGCGTCAGCACAACCTGCCACAGCGGGTTGTGAGTAAACTGTGCATTGTGGCAAGTGGCAGTTAAATTAGGTTGTTTGCGAGAGGTTGTTCGGTCTCGCGGGCTCTGAGCATGCGCGCCTCTCCTCCAACTCCGCTGGTTGAAAACAAACCGCCAGCTTCTACTGCGCATGCGCAGTTCATGTTAGAGACAGAGGCATGCTACAGGTGGCGCCAGCTGTCAAGTATACACTTGCTTCGCAGGCGCAGTTGGTGCCTCGCTAAACCGCATCGCGCCCGCGTCTCCCACGCGCGTTTGTTTTCAGCCAGTTGCAGACGTACGCCACTCCCCAGAAGGTGCCACATCTCGTGAAAAAGGTGGATTTTGGCGCTTCTGCTGAAGCGGCCCCGAGAGAGAAAATCGAACCTCGTTGACGAGCTCCTGGCAGCCATAAGCAGCCCTGATGACCGTAGGGGCGGGGTGGAAGCACTCGATCAGCGGGTACGAAGCACCAGCGTACACCTGCAGGACCAGGTACCAGCCGCCGAACAAAGCCAGATCCACGTACTTGGACGGCTTGGTCAGTCTCAGCATCTCGCGAAGCAGCGTGCTGGTATTGCTGAACGTGAGCACATTCTCCTCTTTATCGATGGACCGGTCCTGGGGCAGGTGCCTGTTTATGGTACGCAACCAGTCGGTCAGGTCTGCCAACGGCAGCGTACCGTTCGCCAGGCTTTCAACGGTGCTGTAGTTCCGTGACGGCCGGCTTCCGGCGAATAGGGCGATGAGGACCGAGACCCACTCGACGGAGGTGCGCTGCACGCGCTCGGCCGCCTGCAGGATGGTGGAGCGCCTCGCCGACGGTGCCACGGCCGGCAAGCAGGTGGCAACGACGCGCTCCTCGAACGTCGCGTTCTGCTGAAAGGCGCCCACCTCCAGCGTTAGGCTGTAGCGCTTGTCCGTCTTGAGGTACGGATGCAACGTGAGCACGAACGGTGTCGCCAGGCCGTAGTCGAGGGGGAGGCCCAGCAGGAAATCCATCGCGTCGAAGTCGCTTGGAAGTGTGAGCGAGGGCCACTCCAAGTTGAACTTCTTGAACACGTCGTAGAGGACCTGCGGCGACGGGAATGCGCCCAGTTAAAAGTGCGAGCTACCCTGCTGATTACTCGACTGGCGCGATAAACGCTGAACATGATTTCTACAGCCAAATGAGGCTATTTTTGCTGCTTTTTTTATTTCCCTTGATTTTGCTCTTCTGAGCACGCAGTTTATTTGCAGATTATGCGCGCTATGAAAAAATTGCACATAGGGTGCTCATTATACGGTCTGCGATCATTCAGGATTATTTGGGGTGCAAGTATTGTTTATCACACGAAGTAAACGGCTTGATTATGATGATTTATTTATTTATTTATTCAAAATACCTTACAGGGCCCAGAAGGGCATTGAGTAAGGGGGGCAAAACAATAGATTAAGCAAATAGGAAGAATAAATTAAAAACAACGCGTGATACAAGGCAAAAATTAAACACAATTATAAATATACAGGGCAAAACGTAACTAAAAGACATACATCACCGCGAGCAACAAAAAATTAAATTAGTAGCAAGAATGCATCGCAAGTGCCCAATAGGCATCAAAAGGAAAAAGCAGTAGTCATAAAAAACATACAGATGGCTGAAATTGCACAAGAAACCAAAACTTTGTAAAATACCAACGAGAAGAAAAGGGGACCAAGGACACAGAACAACCTGAAACAAGACACAATGTCGTTAAAGAAAATGTTCGTGCAGTTGGTCTTGAAATGATTGGTGGTTGCCGATAGATGCGATACAGTTGGGAAGATCATTCCAAAGAATAATGGCACGTGGAAGTGCAGATGAATTGAATGCTAAGGTTCTTCCGTAAATGCGTGTAATGCTATACTGATTATGTAGGCGGCGTGAAATGCGTGAAGGCTCTTCGAGGGGCAAGGGGAGATGGCCTGGTGCTATGACGATATTTATGAAGTAAGCGTAAAAGAGCGATGGAGCGACGAATATGTAATGGTTCGAGGGAGATATCAAGTTTAATCTTAGTGATACTGGACTGGGGGTGGTACTTTTGTGTGATGAAACGAGCGGCTCTATTTTGTACGGATTCAAGCATGTTGATCAGGTAATTTTGATAAGGGGACCACATAGGTGAAGCAAATTCTAGTTGAGGACGCACAGAATTGTTAAGTAAGCGACTTTTCTCACGTTATTAGGGGCGTTTCGCAAGTTCCGGCGCAGGTACCCCAAGTGATCTTGAAGCTTTGGCACAGATGGATTGAATGTGTGTGGCCCATGAAAGATTATCTGTGAGGTGAATACCTAAATACTTATAAGATGATGCCGGAGACACTGCGGTACCTTCAATGGAGTACGAGAAATTAGAATTAGTACGCTTGCGGGTGAAAGAGATGACCTTGCATTTAGATGAGTTGAGCATCATTTGCCAATTTACTGCATCAATTTGAAATTAAGTTCAGGTCAGTTTGGAGGGCAAGGTGATCATGCATAGAATTTAATGGGCCGGTAAATGATGGCAGTCGTCAGCAAAGAGGCGTATAGAAGAAGATATGTCTGTTGGCAAGTCGTTAATGTATATTAGAAACAATAAGGGGCCAAGAACACTACCTTGGGGTACGCCAGACCCTACATCACTGAGTGGGGAGGTGAAATTGTTAACTGTAGTGAACTGCTGGCGAAATGAAAGAAAGTTACGTAGCCATGACAGTGTTAAAGAATCTAGGCACAGAGCAGACAATTTTGAGAACAAGCGGGATGTGCAACACGGTCGAAGGCTTTAGCAAAATCTAAAAAGATACAGTCAGTTTGAAGGTTAGCATCCATGTGAAATGCAAGTCAGTCGTAAATTCTAGCAGTTGGGTGTCACAAGAAAACCTTTTCGGAAGCCGTGCTGATTAGAAAAAGAAAGAGTTAAGTTCCAGATGGCAGTAAATGTGAGAAGCGATAACATGCTCGAGTAATTTACAGCAAATGCAGGTTAGCGAAATGGGGTGGTAGTTTCGGTGAATTTCTGTTTCCACTTTTGAACACTGGAACGATCTTAGCAATTTTCCATCTGTAGGAAGTAAACCGGATGATAATGATTGCTGATAGATGAGGCATAGAATTTCACTGGAGATCGATACGGTGTTTTTCAGTATTTTAGAATTATGTTGTCAACACTGCTGATGAGGAACTTAAGATTAGAATGAGACGAGCGATACCTTCAGCGAAATGGTAATAGGGGCCATAAATTGGTAATCATGATCAGGAACAATGGTATGTTGGAATGATCTTCCCGATGAACACTGACGCAAAGTATCTGTTAAATGCTTGGGGACATTCACTCTCCGAAAGCTGCACGTGATCGTCGTTGCATAA
>JARKHS020026091.1:0-228949 GCA_030143305.2 Amblyomma americanum | reverse complement strand
AGACTACATACTATTCCCACTCCTTTTCCCGTCAAAAATTTCCTGTATCCAGTAATTAACCGCCTGTGTCTTGGCCACTCCCCCGTAGTGGGTATGTGCCAGCAACGTCTGAGGCCTTCCTTCCTTCCTTCCTTCCAAAGCGCGGAGCAACAAAGATACAATGAAGCAGCACAGTATTCATGGTTTCTGAAATCATCATCATCATCATCATCATCATCATTTTATTTTATAAAACCAATACATCAAAACTTAATTGGACCCATAGCCAGCTCGGCTAGTGAAAGGTCCAAATACATAATATTCACTAAAGAATGGCAGACATTCAAAATACATGTACAAAAAGACGTGAGATGCTACAATAGCGGCATTGCAAATATGTTAAGCACATACATATTCTGAAAAACAACAAAAAATAGGTTTATGAATGTACAAAACTAAGCACAAACGCATTCAGTCCCACAGTTCTGGGCAGACAAGAAAAATGTTTTTCAATAAGGCCGAAAAATTATGTTTGAGTTTGATGTCATCGGGAATCTCATTCCATATCTGGGCACCATTGTACTCTAATAACCTTTGACCGTAAGTGTTATGACAAGGCGGTAGGTTAAATCTATTATTAGTGGCGGCTCTTGTTTGTCTCAGCGGCGATCTAAACAGTCTAAGAGGAATTGGATCATTAGTTCTTATTACTGTGTTTATTATTTGAGCTATCTTTAGTTTGTATGCAGCTGATACCGTTAATATTCGCAGTTCTTGAAAGAGTGGTCGGCTAGGGTCAACTGTCTTTGCAAAGGTTATGGTACGAACAGCACGCTTCTGCAGGCGTAAGATTGATTCTAAATACGTTTTATAGGTACCGCCCCATGTCTCTAGGCAGTAACATAAGTGACTATGGACAAACGCGAAGTACAATATGCGTAAAATTGGTGCACGAAAACATTCCCTCGCCCTTAATAAAATATGACAGCCATAAGCTAATTTAGAGCAAACATTTTTAATTTGCTGCTTCCAATGCATGTCCGATTCAAAAACTACACCCAAGTACTTGGTTTGGGAGACATTAAGCAAATACGTACCGTTTGAGGTTAGAAATAAGTTATCACAGCTAATATTCTTTTTCCTTGAGTGAAATAAAGTATACTTTGTTTTCTCGGTGTTAAGTGTGAGCCGATTGTTTACGAACCACTGGGAAATTTTACTAAGTTCCTCGTTAATTTTGCCCTCCAGATCCTCTAATGTATCTCCTGTAAAAAATAGCGCAGTGTCATCAGCGTATATAACAGCTTCAGAATAGTTCAGAAACAGTGGAAAGTCATTGATGTATAAAGAAAAAAGGAGGGGCCCGAGTACAGAGCCCTGCGGCACGCCAAGTGTGATTTTTTGACGAGCGGAGATATAGTTTCTGGTAACAACGCATTGCTCTCGACTAGAAAAGTAACTTTTGATTAAATCATAAATTTCCCCCCTTAAACCATAAGTCTCTATTTTCTGTAGTAATATCGAATGGTCAACCGTGTCAAAGGCTTTTGATATGTCTAAGCAAACAACTACGGCCAGTTTGTTGCTATGTAATGCGGTGTTTATCAGCTGTGTAAGGACCAGAACTGCCGATAACAGCAACACGTGGAGGCAGCGGGGAGCGCACACAGGTTCGGTCTGAAAAAGCGCTTGACAACGCTGTAAAAATATTTGCTCAAGAAATCCGCTTTCTTTCAGGATTTAAAAGAGGTGCGGCGTAAAGTATGGCATGAATTTTGATGTGGCGGGCAAAAGAATCGAATGCAGCGTTGCGGAAAGCAGGGTGGTAAGGAACTACAGAAGCAGCAAAATGGGATGCGTAGTGGATGCGCGAGAAAGGGAATGAAGCAAACACAAGACAGCGCAAGGCAAACCATTTCCGCCAGAAAATAAAGCACACGATGCACACGGCAGGAATGGGAAGAGCACAAAAGTCAAAGACAGATGCGTGGGTGGAACACGGCATGGCTGCCTCAGACATGTGCTCGAGAGAAAATCCCAGAGCGTGCGAGGTTTGACTGCATCCGAAACACGCCGCAAATGTCGTATGCGTCACTTGCTGGATGGGGAAAAACACGGAAACAAGCATACGCACACACTCACACACACGCATATACTTTTAGAAAGGCAGGGATTCACCGTTCCGGGACATGGAAACGAAACATAAATTGCGTACGAGGAACAATCTTACGCGCTTCCCTTGAAGATTGAGTCGCCAAAAAATACGAAGTTTCACGCAAAATAAACGAAATTATGAATTCGTTATGCAAAATACGATCGACTGCAACTCCTCCTCATTAGTGCCCAGAAATATTCAGCAAGTTTAGCGCGTTAGAGTTCGAAGCGGAGGTGGTGGTGGTAGTGGTTTTATTAAAAATAATAGTAAAAAGGAAGGAAAAGATTTTTGCTAGCCCCGGCATCTGCCATCGATACCGAAGCACCTGAGCTGGGGCAGCGGAAATAAAGGATAGCAGGCAGAATGGAGAAATGAAATGAAAGAGGTGAGGGGACAGGAAGAGAGGATAGGGGGAGAAGTAATATGTACAAACTAGTTACACAATAAGAAATGTGTCCAGGTTGTGCGCGTGATTAGTTCATTTTAAAGTAATTAAATCGCACACGCGCACAGCAGTGTGTTGGTTACAACTGGAGTGGGGCGTCCAGTTATTAATCGTTCAAGGTAGAACTCGCGGAGCGTTCTGTCACTGCGTGCGGAGGAATGTACTCGGTCGAAAGTCTTTTTTTTTCTTTTGACGTAGTGGGCACGTGCATTCGTGACTGAGTAGCGCGTAATCGACGCTTGCTTCCATTTGGATACACCCTCTCCTTGTAAATTGCTGAAAACAAAACTCATAAAAAACACGTATACTGACGTAAATGCACCATGTATTCGTTAATTTATAAAAAAAAAAGTGCTTTCCAGCTCGTTGAGGCATTGCTTCAAACCTACGAGGACAGCGTTAGGGCTAGAGCTGAGGAAAATATATCCTGGTATTTCAACCTCACCTACTCTACATTCAGGAAGAGAAAGAACTGCTCCAGATTCTGGAAGCTACTTTCCTTACATTCTCCTCGTTTATTGTGCAATACTAATGATGTCATCACGCCTAGGCACCGTTGCTTCGAATGGCTTCACCTAAAACGCAGGTGCAGTGCTAGGACACTACTGTCAAAGTTACAGAAGTCCGCAACTGTTTTCGAAGAAGTGAAATTCAACACCACACGCCTTAGTTTGCGCATGTTGCTGGCTGCTTTCATGTGCGATGCCTTTCACGCTTGAAACTTCAGCAGTTGCTTCAGCAGCACAATATATTTCCTGACCAGTGGAAGTATTTAAATATCTGTCTTTACACTAAGTGCAGTGCGGTTCGTATAATAACCCACATCCTTTGTTCCTCACCATCAGTGACCGTTAGGCTACTGTTTCCGCTGCGGGCATGTAGTTGTCCATAACAGAGCGTTTCAATAGCAAGGACAATTCTGTGAATGCGGCCCATATACCGAACAGTTCTATCGGGCTGCACATTCGTGACAAGGTCACCATGGAAGATCGAGAATAAGTATGTGAAGGCAAAATATATTGCCGTGAAGCTTGGCTTCTCTTTCATTTTTATCAGATTATTTTTATTTGTTTGCTTACCAGAACAGGCTCTCTGGCCTATCTTTTTCGACCGATCATGAGAGACGAGTTATTTGGCATATGCTACTAGATATCGCTCGCAAAGTATCGTACCCACGCGCCGGCTATTATACGGCGTTCCTGACTGTTCACAACGATGTAAACAAATCATCTGGCAGGTTCCCTGCTTTTGTAATAAATAAATGCAGTGTGATCGTAGGCCAAGGTCATTTTGATTTCATCTACTTCGATGTGCAGTTGCCTTTTGAGGACGCGAGTTTTCTGCCTAAGTGTCGTGTTTCCTTTGAGGTCGAAAATTTGTCCAAAAAATTCCTAAAAAATTCTTCTGCCTTCGATCATGACTGACTGTTGTCGCCAATCAGAGCAGTGTTGGCTTTGCTTTTTCTTTCTCATAGTACCGGGTGCATTCCTACCTTCGCCACTTATGCGCTGCGCGCTAGTTCACTGAAGACAGAGGAGGAAGCAATTAATTTCGGACGCACATTAAGCATCCAAAAAGTTGAAGGGGACACCTAAGCTCCCCCTTAAGGGTATGACGCGACAGCTAACGGGTTAGTGCTCATATATGCAGAATTGGTCATTGTATACTTTTCATTCATATATCTCTGGGAGTCCTCGTACTACTCCTGGCGCAGTGGTGCAGCGGTTAAGCGATGCGCCACTGCCCTGCGACGGCAGGTGCTGCCACCGGTGGGACTTGTGCGAGCCAGGTTGCTTTTCCCGAGTAACCTCTCACGACCAATCATTAATTTAACGGTCACCTGCCACGGTGCGCTGTTTGCTCACAATCCGCACAGCAGGTCGCGATGAAGCCACATGGTCACGTGACCTAGATGGCCCACCTACCTCCTAGATTGCTTCTCTGGAGATTTTTCGTGGATTTTCCGCTCACGATGAACGACACCGACGCCGGATTTTCTGCGAGGCGAGCTCCTCAACGTTAGCGCGTTAAAATGTCGGTAGCTTACCGCACCAAAGCTAGCTAGTCGTCCCGCTGATGCGACGTCAACCAAGCTACATTAACGGATTGTAAGCAAAGAAATTGCACATTAAGAGACGATGCTACCTACAGAGAATCACATATGACAAGCTTAGCAGTGAGCGACTGACTGTGTACGCTTGCGCTGTTCTGAGGCTAAAATAACCAAAAAAAACTGACAGTGCCCCATCAAATTGAGAAATGACATCACAGCGCTGCTATTGGAGCAATTCAAGTTTAAACCACGCTGTTCTTCATATTTTAAAGCTCGCAAAACAAAAACATCGCAAAATATGTATTTGTACACCCTTATCTTCATTTGAGAGAAGCAATATTGATCCACGATCATTCATTTTATACGTTTTCTGGAGTCAAGCTTAAGTTTTATAATCATTTTCTGCCCAACGTACTGTCTAGCATTCGCCGAAAACCCGTCTTTAATTATGAAGCACGCTAATAGAAGCTGCAACATGCTGAACAAGAACACACCACAGCAATGTTCAGATGCGCCTTCAGAAACGATGACAAAAAGGAACACAGGCACTTATAAATGGACTTGAGCGTGCGCTTAAACTTTCCCGATTAATGAATGCACCTGTGTGGGCTCATTTAAATCGTCGTTAGGAAGGCCTCCGCTAAGGAAAAACTTTTCGACCTCAAATGAGTGCAGCCTCCTTCACGCGGGCTGAATTTCATTTTTTTTTTCTCTCTGGGGAGGAAAGTTGGGACCTTCGAGGTTGTGCTGTCAAGTTTCGGCCAGAAAACTTTGCTCGTTCGCGAGTAGCTTTAACTTCGCTGATTCTGAGAAAGTTGAGCAAGCACTTGATTTAGCGAGGGAGGGGAGTTTTAAATTACAGCGCTTTATCTAAACCTGCTAGAGTACTCGGCGCGAAACGGTTAGATGGTCGGCAAATCAAAACAGGTATTGTATTCCGCTCAAGGTTAGATGTGCTTTCGCCGACAATTTAGAACAAAGCTGGGCGGTTCTTTGGTGAAACAGTCAAGACAATTCCACTAAAAAAAATGTGAATATCATATCCGGCCTATGTTTAGGGCAACCTGCGGCGCTGACTGAAGTTCAAACAATGAAGTTATTGCAATGAGCGTTCATTCGAGCTCTGCCATGTGACTGCAAAATAAGGCGCCGATTAGGTCTTCTAAATTGAAGCCTTATGACTGCAGCCTGTGGCTAACAATACGGCTGCGAAAGAGAGATGCGCGAATTTCACTAATGTACCTCTATGGCTTCATTTTACAACATTTTAACGTATTCAGTTATTTATAAAACGTTGACCTCTCTATATGACTGCGACAAGCATCACAAAGAAACGCTAAAACTAACAGTAATTCATTGCAGGGTTTAAGTTAGTTGTTTATCGCTCCCTACAACATAAAAAAAAACACTTAGGCCTAGGTATTTTGTACAAATATTTAAATGCGTATTTAAAACAGTCACACACTTCACTAATTTATCCGCTTGGATACGCGCAGTTTCTTAGGTGATTCACTGAAGCTACATTTTTATATAACAGTTTATAGTTGGCTTATTTGCAGTTCCGGGCATCTTTTCTTACAGACCTCGTCTCAAGGCGTTCTGCATGAATAGTCACCATGCATGCAGGCGTGAGCATTTGCGTATTTGTAGCTCTAACTATGGATTGCACGCAACACTTAGCGGACAGCTGATAATGTTTAAATCGTGCAGGATTAGTTTCTTGGAGTTCTGTTTTCATTACCTGGACCACGAGAAGGCTCCTTCGTAATTTGACACTTCTCCCTGGTGTCAGATTTTACATTAAAAAAACTAACTTGTCGGACATAAAATTACCAAATGCTGTCGCTCTCCATAAGGCAGAATGGTTGTGCATTCACGAAATAAGTGTCGGGAACAAGAAGTCAGCCCTTACATCTCCAAATAAAGTATTCCGGGTCATCAAGATAAACTATTCGTAGTAATCAGCGTTCCCTCCCGATAATGGCACACCGAAACCCTAATAACAAAAGCCCTTCCTGACTCACTGTCTGCAACGGACCGCAGTGCGCATGCGCGTACAATAAGCGGCGGTACCTCCACAGTGCAAACTAGCGACTGTGGGAACTGAGACACCTACGCAGCCTGGTCAGCATAATGGAACCCATTGTAATATATTTCCCTCTCTCCGGGAATAATGAATTTACGGTGCACTCACAAACTACGCTCCAGTGCGCGGCGCACGACTGGCAGGGGATTTACGATTTGTAACCTTATAAAGTGGCTGACCAGTCATCTTCTAAATCTGGTTGATTCGAAGTAGTGATAGAAATTGGTGGGATTTATAGTATACCACAAGTCTGCTAATTGGTATTACTTCAGGCATGTCAGATTTCTCCATTAGGATTCCTGAGAAGGATATTACTCTTAGGACCTAGTTAGCAGGAATCCATGAGTCGCTAGCACACAGCACACGACACACACACACACACACAGCACTACACACACACACACACACACACACACACACACACACACACACACACACACACGCACACGCACACACACGCACACACACGCATGCACGCACACACACACACACACACACACACACACACACACACACACGCACGCACGCACAGCACCACGCGCACGCACACACACACACACGCACCACGCACGCACACGCACACGCACACACCCGCGCGCACGCACGCACACACACACACACACACACACACACACACACACACACACACACACACACACACACACACACACACACACACACACACACACACACACACACACACATACATACATACACACACACACACACACAAATACAAGACAAATCAATCGCAGTAAAAAGTTGCTGTCTAGTTCGCGCACCACTGCAGGAATGCATGCATTATGTTTAATGTTTTCATCTCGTGCATACACAAGCAACAACACAAGGAATTTTGCCACTAAAGAGACCTTTAGCACACTCTTTACGACCTCTATCGTTTGCCTTTCATGACAATGAATATTTCATTCCTATTTCTTGCATGATTACAGTTTTGCGATTCCGCTGGCGTCGTATTCCCATTGTTTTCGCGTAAACTTCGCGGTCTCTTTCGACATCTTCATGTGGAAATCGGAGAGAAAGATAGTCGCTCGATCGCTATGCTGAGCGCAGCCGTAAATTCATATTCAATATTTTGCTATGTAGAAATTTACTAGGTATGCATTTCGCTTTTTAAGATTTATGTAAACCCCGGGACGAAACGCAGATCAGGGACGGTGCACATGGGCTATGCATTCCCTGTAAGTGACCTATACTCACCAATGCACGCATTATCGACATTTATTCTTTTCTCCGCCCACGTGAGAAGAGATCAAAGGTATGCTTTAAAAGGATGTTGTTCTGGCTTCATGCGTCAGGAAGCTTTGTGACTGGCTGGTGAATTCACTGCGGATCATACTTTCGGAGACGCCAGTACAGCTTTTGCGAGTCTTTCTTGAGGAGGTGTCACGCAAGTTCGCACAATTCATCCATCTGTGGCTAGTTTCATATGTTGAAGCTATTTTCTTTACCTCTCTCACTTCAACCGGAATTTCACTACTAAACTGACAACAAACAGCTGGTGGCGGCGTCTCTAGATCTTTCTGCCTACTTTCTACAGTAGTCAGAAAGTAAACACGCCTATATAAGGAAAGCTTTCAAAGATAAGGTAAGTTGTTGGGCGAGTGTTGTCTGTATTTCATAAATACAGCGCGACGAACGGGACGTAGCAGAAATAAACAAGCAGAAACGCAACACAGCGCTGAATTCCAACGATAAAGGATTAAACTTTCCGTGCCGACACTAAACATATACACGTGAGACTGTCGGAAATTATAGTCTTTTCGAGGCCCAAAAATGAGAGTTGTCCTTGTATTTCGCGTCCAATTGAGATCCGACTTCAACCACTGAGAGTCACTGAATAGTATTTTAGACGCGACATGAGTTGAAAGAGAAAAAGTACAAAAGGGTGATGATCCGGAGTTCCCGGGTTCTAACCCGACCGCGGCGGCTGCGATTTTATGGAGGAAAAACGCTAAGGCGCCCGTGTGCTGCGCGATGTCAGTGCACGTTGAAGATCCCCAGGTGGTCGAAATTATTCCGGAGCCCTCCACTACGGCACCTCTTTCTTCCTTTCTTCTTTCACTCCCTCCTTTATCTCTTCCCTTACGGCGCGGTTCAAGTGTCCGCCGATATATCGGACAGATACTGCGCCATTTCCTTTCCCCAAAAACCAACTATATTATTATTATTACAAAAGGGTGAAACGTATACGATGCTTAATGAGCGAATGCTTGGTCATTCACCAAGAACTGAAGACGAAAAACCTGACATGTTCATTCGGTGCTCTTAGGAGATGTCGCCATTTTTTATTCGATACCCCCCCCCCCCCCCCCGGACACTTTATTGCAGTCTCGCTCTGGTGGGTAAACGAAAAACAGGGACACGAAAACATTGTCGTAGACCTCCTGTAGATGTATGGCTGGCCTGTCACGCCATTTACTAGACGGTTCTGATCGGCAGACAATAGTAAAATGGAGACAGCTTTCATGAAAGCTGCGTATACATAGAGAAGAAAAGAAAAATCAGATAAAGTCGGGGAGCAGAGAAATAATTTAACGGTAACAAAGAACAGGCGAGACAAAAAGCAAATCGACAGATGCTGTCGTCCGCAGAACATGATTGGAAAACTTGCTGCCCTCGAAGTCGCCCGGGGGGCAGATAAATGTGCAGTCGGGCAAGAACCGGAGTCAACAGGCCGAGTAACGGCGCCACACTGTCGGTGGAGGCAGCCCCTTCCTTATTAATCAATTGCTCGGCAAACCAGAGCCAAACTCTATAGATAATATAATATAAAAAATTATTATTCACCACGCAGGAGAAACCTCGCAGCGAAGATACTCATAAGCCGGAAAAAAAAAGAAGTTTGCTCGCGGCAATTATTTTAAGAATGACAATACCTTTTTTTTCTAGAAGTCAAAACTACACACTGTTCGGTCTTTCCTATCCTGCTGTTCTTCTTGCGCGCAAGTGAAGAAGACATACTAGGCATAAGAACAGCAATACTGAAAAAAAATCGGAGTAAAAATATCAGAAAGGCAGCAAGAAAGAAGTAGATTTCTTTCATGTCGGTGCCACTACTGTTCTTATCCGGGGAAGCTTACTTCCTTTTCGGGCTTATTCAAATCCTTCGATTCGGACGATGGCACGAAATGCCCCATTTGAGCGATTAGGGCCGCTTCTGGAATAGTCATGACATGTAGTATGTTCCAAAAGGACTATACGTTAGTTATTTTATTCGGAGGGAGCATTTTTAATTTTCGCACGAAACCTGTGAACACGGCGCGATCACGACAAGCATGGCGCACAACGTGGCGCCCTCTTATAACACAGACCCTCCTCCGCGACGGTGGCGTCCTCGCGATTTCGCAGCATTAACACCTGATTCTGTAGGTTCAAGCAACAAATTTGGGCGAAAAAATGACGTCCTTTCGTTCTATTTTAGTACAGAAAGTGACGATTTTTCTGAACAGCCTTGACTGTCGACAGGAGTCCGTCCAAATAATAATTGTGTTTTTTTTTGGGGGGGGGGGAGAAGGAAATGGCGCAGTATCTGTCTCATATATCGTTGGACACCTGAACCGCGCCGTAAGGGAAGGGACAAGGGAGGGAGTGAAAGAAGAAAGGGAGAGAGAGGTGCCGTAGTGGAGGGCTCCGGCATAGTTTCGACCGCCTGGGGATGTTTAACGTGCACTGACATCGCAGAGCACACGGGCGCCTTAGCGTTTTGCCTCCATAAAGACGCAGCCGCCGCGGTCCGGTTCGAACCCGGGAACTCCGGATCAGTAGTCGAGCGCCCTAACCACTGAGCCACCGCGGCGGGTGGAAAGGAAATGGCGCAGAACCTGTCTCAACGTTAGACACCTGAACCGCGCCGTAAAGGAGGGATGAAGCAGGGAGTGAAAGAAGAAAGGAAGAAAGAGGTGCTCTAGTGGCGGGCTCCGGAATAATTGCGACCACCTTGCGATCTTTAACGTGCACTCGCATCGCACAGCACACGGGCGCCTTAGCGTTTTGTCTCCATATAAACGCAGCCGCTGCGGTCGGGTTCGAACCCGGGAAATCCTGATCAGTAGCCCAGCGCGCTAAACACTGAGCCACCACGGCGATCCCCCCCAATAAAAAAGCAATTTTCAGTTTCCTTGCGGCGCAGTTCGGGTTTCCACCGAGCTATGTGAGACAGTTACTGCGACATTTCCTTTCCTAAAAATATGAGCAATCATTTCTCGTAAAGCGTTTCTTTCGGGTGGTGTCATACGATTTCTCCGCAATATATAGCTGCAGGCTAGCTTGTGACATGAACCTTTTAATAACAATAATAATTGGTTTTTGGGGAAAGGAAATGGCGCAGTATCTGTCTCATATATCGTTGGACACCTGAACCGCGCCGTAAGGGAAGGAATAAAGGAGGGAGTGAAAGAAGAAAGGAAGAAGAGGTGCCGTAGTGGAAGCCGGGCTCCGGAATAATTAGGACCACCTGGGGATCTTTAACGTGCACTGACATGAACCTTCGATTCCATGTTTTCTATGGCTACATTTCACCTTAAGACACGGTTGACGCGTCCACAGATGTGTCAATTACTGTGCCGTTTCCTCTCCTCAAAAAAACAATTTCGTATAAAAATTGGGACGCAACCGTTCGTCGTACACCGTTGCCAGTGGTGACATACCATTTTTTGTTCCATATAGCATATCTTAGTCATATTGGAGGCTAGAGAGGTCCGGACTCTGTAGAGTATCTGTTACGGGTCCAATGGACCTATTTTTGGAAATGTGGCGGAGAGTTTGAAGGATGCTTCACTCCCACCACCGGTTGGCCCGGTATTGCACTACCTCCGGGATCGGCCTTGTCTTTAGCGCGTCTGTACTATCCTGTCTTTCTATCCCATCTTTCAACTCTCCTACTATCTGCACGTGGTAGCGTTTGTGGCTCGGCTTGAGCCAGTGAGCAGGCCTGTGCACCTTTCTTTTCTTTCTTCCTGGCGACAACAGACAGACAGAGGCTAGAGAGCGGCAGGTATTTCGAACCGTGTCCAGTGTTTCACTCGGACCTTCGTGGATTCAGGGCCTGTAAAACCAGCGTCCGGAGGTGCGTCTTCGTTTAACTTCTAAGCGCACAACCTGCGTCGTGGTCGAACACTCGCGGTGACGCATTAATGCTTTCGCCTTCACAGCACGTAAGCCGCCGTAAGTGCCCTCTTATTTTGGCGCTGATCCCGTCCCTGCAAGTAAAACTGCGCTGCGGCTTCGCGAAAATGAACAAAAATTTTGAGGACGCTTAAGCTTCGTCTTTAAGGGTGAGACGCGACAGCGTGTTGCAGCGTTGACAAGGAGTGCACGGAACGCCCACCGCCCGTTACGCGCGACGCGTGGCCTGTTGTACAATTTAAGGAAAGGACGCCTGTCTCACATATATCGGCGGACACCCCCCGAACCGGGTCGTAAGAGATGGAAAATGAAATGAAAATTGGTTTTGGAAATGCTAAATGCTATATGACCCCGCCGCGGTGGCTCAGTGGTTAGGGCGCCTCGACTACTGATCCGGAGTTCCCGGGTTCGAACCCGACCGCGGCGGCTGCGTTTTTATGGAGGAAAAACGCTAAGGCGCCCGTGTGCTGTGCGATGTCAGTGCACGTTTAAAGATCCCCAGGTGGTCGAAATTATTCCGGAGCCCTCCACTACGGCACCTCTTCTTCCTTTCTTCTTTCACTCCCTCCTTTATCCCTTCCCTTACGGCGCGGTTCAGGTGTCCAACGATATATGAGACAGATACTGCGCCATTTCCTTTCCCCAAAAACCAATTATTATTATTATCCCCAGGTGGTCGAAATTATTCCGGAGCCCTCCACTACGGCACCTCTTTCATCCTTTCTTCTTTCACTCACTCCTTTATCGCTTCCCTTACGGCGCGGTTCAGGTGCCCAACGATATATGAGACATATTGCGCCATTTTCTTTCCCCCAAAAACCAATTATTATTATTAAATGATATATGAGACAGATACTGCGCCATTTCCTTTCCCCAGCAAAACCAATTATTATTAAATGACGCCTGCCGCGCCATTTCCTTTCCCCAAAAGCCAGTTATTATTATTAAATGACGCCAGTCTCACAATTCTCGCTAGACTCCCGTACCGCGCCATAAGCGAAGGAAAATCTCTTCCCTTACGGCGCGGTTAAGGTGTCCGCCGAGATGAGCCATTTTTCGCTCATGGCCAAAGACGCCGACGAAAGCGGATTTTCTGCGAGACGAGCTTCTTAACGCTGTCGCGTTAACATAAGCCGCGGTGGCTCCGAGGTTGAGCTCTCCTGTTGATTTGGAATACCGGGGTTCAACCCCAACGCGCCAGCCGCGTTTCGACGGAGGCGAAAAGCTAAGGACGCCCATGTGCTGTGCGATGTCAGTGCACGTTAAAGATACCCAGGAGGTCGAAATTATTCCGGAGCCCTTCCACTTCGGCACCTCTTTCTTCTCATAGCCCCTACTCTATCCCTTCTCTTACGGCACAGTTCAGGTATCAGCCGAGATGTGAGACATACTGCGCATTTTCCTTTGCCCCAAGACCAATTCTCAAATAAAATTTTGAAATGAAGATTGGTTTTTGAGGAAAGAAATTGCACAGTAATTGTCTCACATATCGGCGGACACCTGAACCGCGCCGTAAGAAAAGGGAAGGGGGAGGTAGAAGTGAAAAAAGGGGTGCAGTAGTGGAGGGCTCCGGAATAACTTGGACTACCTGGGGATCTTTAACGTGCACTGGCATCGCACAGCACACGGGCGCCTTTTAGCGTTTCGCCTCCATTCGAACGCGGCCGCCGCGTTCAGGTTCGAACCCGGGTACTCCGGCTCAATAGACGAGCTCCTTAACCACTGAGCCACCATGGCGAACAGGCGCAGAACGGTTCCTGCGACTACGGCGGATTGTATGCGGCTCTATTGGGGTGGCTCGCGGTGGCGATGCGACTGACCGGCCGCGAATTTGATTGGTCGTTTGCTTCCCAACCCAAGAGGCTAGGCAGTGTTGACGCATCATCTATTGAATTCGACTAGACTGCAGTCACTGCCAAAAGAACATCAAATATGCAACTTTACATAATACGACCCCAGAATGAGCCAGCCTCCATGTCGTTATATAACCACGGTAACATAAGTAACTTATTTCCTGCTGAACCGTCACAAATGCTGCTAACATCAGCAAAGCTTATAACAGAAGTAAAGCCTGTACTAAAGCTAACCATGTAGAGAACGAGGAAAGGCTACAACGTGTAATAGTGCGTAAGCAACTTACGCTCGAATTATTAACTGCAATGCCTTCCGCTCGGTGCACGAGTAATAAAGCAATTTTAGCGACACTTTTAGATCGGAACATGACAAACGTGCACACGAGTAATCTGAGAAGTAAGGATCCTTTCACAATGCCAGACGTGGTAAACACGGCCTTCGGAAGGCTTATCCGTGAACTAGCTCCTTGCAGATATTTCATTGTACTAACACGAAGATATATTTTACAGCCATTAATTACACAAGCCCACACAGCTGCTTTACCATGCCATCAACAACTTCCTTATTTTCAATTGCCAAGCAAGTCATGTGTGGCTCCATTTATGTAATATGCTTTACTGTTTATCCGGATTTAAGCTGCCAAAGCAACCCGGGCTACGAGGGAGGCCCTTATAGGAGGCTTCCACACAATTTAAGAAACACCTGGTGTTCCTTAATGGAATAACTCTCCACATCTTGTAGCAGTAATAATTCGTTTATTGTATAACGTCAAAATTAGAAGCAAATAATAAATTTGCCGCAACTAGGCGGCCGAAACAGAGCAGAGTGGGAACACCGCAGCGACTCAGCCAGCCGCAGCGAATCGGCAAACTCGACGACCAGTGCTGCAGCGAGCTGCACGGGCCCCAAAGATCTGGAACGTTGGCTCCAATATCTTGCAGCCTCTTCCCACTGTCCAGCACTTTATCTGAAAAGCGGCAGATGAAAGAACAACGCATGTTTAACCTTTACAAATCTGAGGCACACTTGAAGACAATGAGAAGAACAAGCTATAAAGCACCCTGCTGAAAATGCTTCTGCATTGCTTGCATTGGTCCGATATGAGTTAGCATTCAGGTACTGGGTGTGGGCGCTCTAAAAATGTAAGGCCTTTGAGGTACCGAAAGGCACTCAGGCGATCTAGAGTTCGCTCGACTATTATAAGATGGTTTATGGTTTAGGGGGCTTTAACGTCCCAAAGCGAGTCAGGCTACGAGTGAGGCCGGAGTGAACGGCTCCGAAATTTTCCAACATCTGGGGTTCTTTAACGTGCACTGACATAGGCTCGACCTGCAACCATCTGTCAATGGGTGGAAACGCTGGAGGACTCCTATGCTGCGCTTATGAGTTGGCGCGATAGCGTACGCCGTTTGGTGAGTCATCTGATGCTGGTGCGACTATTTAGGTTTTGGAGCGAAAGCTCACTTATCGCGTACAAATGCTGAAGATCATGTTACGGCGCAGATATGACCTTTAAGCGGCCTTAATTAATAAAAACCAGAGTCCGGGTGAAGGTGGGAATTGAAACCGATGCTCCGGCACGTGAGACGGGGACGCTTCCACTCCGCCACGACTGTGTGACACTCGGAAGTGAATGAAGTCGCGTCTAGTGAATGCACAGATGTCTAAGAAACACACCTTCGAGATGTGCACTGAGGCATGCATGAATAATTATGAGAATGTAAGTTACAGATTGAGAGTGCAGGGAGCGCTAGATTCAAGACGAGGGGACAACACCACACAGGAACACCGCGAGACACGAGCGCAATGTGTGGTGGTGTCCCCTTGTCTTGAATCTAGCGTCCCAAGTCTCAGTATGCACTACTAACTAGCCCCTAGAAACTTTACTGAAGTTACAGATATCCCAATTCACGAGTAGCGAAGTAAGTATCGGTAGAAAGTCCTCGATGCGTGGCGTCGCAGCCTCATGTACTTACAATCAGCGTCCCAAGTCTCATATGCACGACAACTAGCCCCCAGAAAGCTTTCTGAAGTTAGATATCCCAATTCAACGAGTAGCGAAGTAGGTATCGGTGAATGTCCTCGGTGCGTGGCGTAGCAGATCGTAACGCTAAGACGGCGACGGTCGAGCAGATGACGTGAAACGTGTGACGTGATGTCTTAGAAACGTATCTTCGAGTTATGTACTGAGCCTTTCATGAATATTTATTTATGAGCCTGTGAATCACAGACGTTCGAATTAAGCGAATAGCGAAGTTGTCCGGAACGCACTCCACGCTACAGACGCCAAGCCGCGTCTAGTTGCCCGATACGCCGAAACTTTCGCCCTCTAGCCAGGTTCAGCAGTAGTTAAACCACAGCTAATTTTTTTTCCTGGAGCCCACCACTATAACGGCTCCTCTCTTTCGCTCCCACCTTCCTCTCCTTCCCTAACGGCGCGGTTCGGGTGTCCACCGAGAGGTGAAACACTGCGTCATTTCCCTTCCTCAAGCAAACCAAGCAAACGTGAGCGCACCGTGTACCAGAATTCCTGCACCTTTCCCGCGTTCATAGCCTCCTTCCGCTCCTTATGGCAACATAAGAGCGTCTTAAGCCAATGTGTTCCATCGAGGGTTACTCACAGAGAAACTAAACCATCCCGCATTGTTTCCTCAAGACCTACATGCAAAATATCCAACGAACCGTACCCTTTGAACGCGTGTGGCTCATTCATGCACAGCAACGGGGCGCCACGATAATCATGAACCCTGCGTGGACGCTTATACGTGCGGGTCTCCAAACGTACCGTTTCCACAGCGGCCGAGCGCTCCTCGCCTGCGCTTCGCACCTGAAGGGGTCACGGGCTCAGACCCCACGCATTTAGATCGGACTGCATGACGCGTACAGTTAACATGCCACTATCCTGTAGGTCGCATTGCAGGGTCTGCACCCCGCCTACCGCAGTGAAATCGACCGTTCGATCGCCGGTCTTCCCAGGCCAAGTGATTCTCACGGAGATCGAATCGATCTAGCAGCAGATCTGCAGAACAGCAACCTCCCAGGAAGAATATTCTCAGGCTGTACGGAGCCAATACTTGCGGCGGCAAAAGTGTAGCGATATAACCGAAAGGAACGGACGCGGTCCTTTGGCATCACTGCCCCCAAGTCGACATACCAATGGGGATGCGGAACACAACGGTACGAATGATTCGGTTATGACTTAAGGAAGTCATACGACATCCGACCCTGTCGAGCAGTTTGCGCACTGCTCGTTTCAAATCTGTCGAAACTCAACGCAGCTTCACTACGGTGGTTTCCAGCTGTGAAACGTTGAAAAGTTCCGGTAGTTGCCACTTACGTGCCGTGCTGCCAAGTCCTGGCTCGAGTAGACCATCACAGCAACGCTTTCTGACGGAAGCCCTTCGCTTCCAACAAGCAGGCACAGCTCCTATTGGCACCCTGGCCGTAGCAACCGACGCTGGCGACGCCGCAAGCAGGAACACCACCGTGGTACAGCGCACTCGTCCGCAGTAGGCGCAATACCGGCTGGGGGGCAGCGGCTCGGCGCAGATGTCGTGGCAGCAGGGGAGTATCACTGATATCTGCGCGCACACCAGGCCGAAATAGCAGCAATATCGGCTTGGGTGCAGGTACCCGACGCAGGTGACGTGGCAGCAGGGGAGCGTCGCTATGTGCGGGCACTCCCGGCTGCAGTAGGTGCAGTACCAACTCGGAGGCAGTGGCTCGCCGCAGATGACGTGGCAGCAGGGGAGCATCGCCATGTGCGAGCACATCCAGCCGCAGTATGCGCTTGGAGACAGCGGACCCAGGCAGTACGTCCGATGATATCCCGCGTCATTGCTGATCCCAAGGAGAGCATAAGAGGCTACCATTCTTCCCTCCGTCGACGCCATCTGAACCGCTGACGCTCAAAGAAGCTGGACTGAGTAACTAGCGTCTCAACGCAGCGAAGTGTGGATGCCGCCGACAGCTCACCAAGCGATCGCGTTCGAGAGTTCCAGAGAAAGCACGACCGACGCAGAGCCAGAGGAGCGCTGACTGCGGCTCTGGATTCACGTGCGCTCGCGCTGGAACGCTGGCACGAGCTGATGCCACAGACGCGAGATAAAGAAAAAGAAGCCTCACGGAAGCAATTTATTTTTTTCTTTTTAATTCAGTTTTTTTTTTCATTTGCACTCAATGCCCAACTTGAATTAGAACCCGCGGGTGTTGCACTTCCGCGTGCGTTTCATGTTCCTTTAATATTTGTTTATTATAGTATTTTTACTAGGCCACGTAAATGAACAGGTGAGTAGCGCGCTATTAATGGTCTACATAATGTATGTCAGGCCAATCTTAGAATTTGGATCAGTGTTGTTTTCAGGCTCGGCTACATATAAACTTCGCCCTCTCGTCCTTTTAGAGAGGGAAGCACTTCGCATGTGCCTCGGCCTTCCAAAATTTGTAGCTATCAATGTGCTGTACCTTGAAGCCCGCATTCCGTCTCTCTTATCACGACTTCAATTTTTAACTGTGCAAACTTACCTCAGGACCTATGAATCCCATTTCCACCGTTCCCAAAGCATTTTCTGTTCTCAGCCGACCTCCCTTTTTGGTGTCCCCTGGTCTCGTTTCAATTCCCCTCAGGTAGTGTTTGTGCAAAGATTACTTCAGCCTTTAGATGTAAACATTTATGATATCCTTCCTGCGCTTCGGAATGGGCCCACTATCCACATTGTTTTCGACGACATATTCCCAAAAAATGCAAAACTTTTGCCACCGAGTATACTAAATGGTCTTCTAGAAGATCATCTGAGGACCCTACCAACAGATATAGCAATAGCCACTGATGCATCGCAATGCAATGAAAAAGCAGGTGTGGGAATATTTTGCTCGCATTTAGAATGGTCCTTTTCTCTGCGTCTTCCAGATTTCACCCCTATTTTTCAAGCAGAGTTTCTAGCAGTTGTACTTGCTCTACGCAAGCTAGACCCCTCTATTACAGCAGTTGCAGTAATTACTGATTCTTTATCTTTGTGTTCGTCTCTCGCTGCACAGGTTGACGGTCCCATTTTATCAACTTTCTTATCCCTACTTCCTCCGCATTTGAGCCTTGTTCATTTAGTATGGGTTCCCGGCCACAGCAGTGTGACAGTAAATGAGATTGCTGATAATCTCGCAAAGGCTTCCCTCAGCGGCCCCGTGTTGCCAATCATCCCGGCTACAGCCTACATTACAGCATCTAGATTTCGGCGACGTGCGTTTTTAAGCACGCAAGACACATCACTTTTAACATCGGCGGATTATGAGCACCTTAAATATTATTGGAACAGGAAAATTTGTTGCTCTCGGCAGCTTGAAGTATCACTGACGAGGCTACGCTGCCGCATCCCCCCTCTAAATTTCTATTTACACAAGTCGGGTTTGGCGCTCTCTCCCCTTTGTGCATTTTGCCGTGAGCCAGAATCTATTGAACATTTTTGGCTGTATTGTCGCCGATTCAACTCACTGAGAAAAAGGTTGCTGGAGGAGCCCTTGCAGCATCTTGGCCTTAGTTTGAGCAGCCCGCTCTTGCTATCATTTGGCGCCACCACATTTGGGTTCAGCCACAGATCTGTTTGCACCGCTGTTCAAAATTTCCTGATAGAATCTCACCGACTGCCTTGCTAAGTGTTCCAACCTTTTCTTTTCTATCAATTATTACATTTTGACTAAATCATTAATATTTAATCACTCTCTTTATTATTATTCTTAAAATTTTAAAATCAAAACACTCATCCCTTTTCTGTTCATGACGAAAAATTCACCGGTGTTGCACTCCCACGTGCTTTTCCTTTTTGTAAACTGCGTTCAGGTGAATAGCCACCCGATTCTTGGCCGATCCCCCAGTGTGGGTATGTGCCATCTTTTGATAGGCTAACAACAACAACAACAGCACTCTATGCCTCTCGGTTCTTGGCCGATCCCCCAGAGTTAGTATGTGCCATCTTTTGTAAGGCGAAAGACGACATCTGAGAATGTGCTTGTGTGGATACCGACCACTAGTACAGGACTCAGTCCACTAAATATGAGACCTATGCGATTACTTATTTGACGTGAGAAAACTGAAATATTTTCTTAGTTAATACATTGAGTAGAGTACTGAAAGAAAATGGGAACCGTCTACTCTCGGCGTCTATTTCCCCGACATAGTGTAATTAATTGCTTCTATACCATGAAGGGATCATAAATGTTTTAGATTAACACGTCTCGCCTATTAACGCGACCAACCACGACCCTTGTCTGGAAGGATAACACCTTCGTCGTCCAGTTCGTTTGCGTATCCACCTGTTCACATCGCATGTTCATTGCACAGAACGCAGCTCAGCGTTGCCTCACACCGCTAATATTTGTGATTTCTTTATTACAGGGTCTAACGCTCCACGGCGACTCACGGACTCAAAACGCCTGCCGAAAGCCGAAATTACATGAATTGCAGGATAGGTCGCCATACCCGCCTTATATGCTTTAACGCCATACCCGCCTTATAACCACGACGACTTTTCGTTCTATACAGCATACCTTAGTCACCTTGGAGGCTATATAGCGGCAGGTATTCTAACTGTGTTCATTGTTGCACTCGGTCCTTCGTGGATTCAGGGTTTGTGAAAGCAGCGTCCGGAGGCGCGTCTTCGTTTCCCTTCTCAGCGCGCAACGATGACGTATTAATGCTTTCGCCTTCACAGCACGTAAGCAGCCGTTAGTGCCCTCTTATTTTGGCGCTGATCCCATCCCTGCAAGTAAAACTGCGCTGCGGTTGTGCGAAAATGAAAAAAATTGGAGGACGCTTGAGCTTCGTTTTTGAGTGAGACGTGACAGCGTGTTGCAGCGTTGCCAAGGAGAACACGAAACGCCATCGCCCGTTCGGCGCGACGCGTGGCCTGTTGGACAATTTAAGGAAAGGACGCCTGCCTCACATATCTCGGTGGACACCCCCGTACCGCGCCATAAGTGAAGGAAAATCTCTTCCCTTACGGCGCGGTTTAGGTGTCCACCGAGATGAGCCATTTTTCGCTCACGGCTAAAGACACCGACGACACAGGAATTTCTGCGACACGAGCTTCTTAGCGCTGTCGCGTTAAAATCCGCCGCCGAGGCTTACAGGTTGAGCTAGTGTACTGATCCGGATTATTCGGGTTTGAACCCCACCGTGGCGGCCGCGGTTCGATGGAGACGAAACCATAAGACGCCCTGTGCTGTGCGATGTCAGAGCACGTTAAAAATCCCCAGTAGGTCGAAATTGTACCGGAGCCTCCACTCCGGCACCTCTTTCTTCTCGTAGTCCCTACTTTATCCCTTCCCTTACGGCACAGTTCAAGTGTCTGCCGAGATGTAAGACAGATATTGCGCCATTTCCTTGCCCAAAACCCAAATTTCAAATAAAATTTTCTAACCAAAATTGGTTCTTGAGGAAAGAAATTGCGCAGTAATTGTCTTACATATCGGCGGCCACCTGAACCGCGCGGTAAGAAAAAGAAAGGGGGAAGGTGGAAATGAAAGAACATGTAGGTGCAGTAGTGGAGGTCTCCGGATTAATTTGGACTACCTTGGAGTCTTTAACGTGCGCAGACCTTGCAAAGCACACGGGCGCCTTTAGCGTTTCGCCTCCATTCGAACGTGGCTGTCGCGCTCGGGTTCGAACCCGTGTACTCCGGCTCAGTAGACGAGCTTCTTAACCACTGAGCCACCACAGCGAACAGGCGCAGAATGATTCCTGCGACTACGGCGGATTGTATGCGGCTGAATTTGGGTGGCTCGCGGTGGCAATGCGACTGACTGGCCGCGAATTTGATTGATCGTTTGCTTCCCGACACAAAAGGCGAGGCATTGTTGACGCATCATCAATTGAATTCGACTAGACTGCAGTCACTGCCTAAAGAACATCAAATATGCAACTTTACATAATACGACCCCAGAATGCGCCAGCCTCCATGTCGTTATATAACCACGATAACAACTTATTTCCTGCTGAAACGTCACAAAAGCTGCTAACATCAGCAAAGCATATAACCGAAGAAAAGCCTGTACTAAATATAACCATGTAGAGAACGAGGAAAGGCTACAACGCGTAATATGGCGTTAGCAACTTACGCTCGAATTATTGACTGGAATGTCTTCCGCTATGTGCACGTATATTAAAGTAATTTTAGCAACACTTTTAGATCGGAACCTGACAACCCTGCACACGAGTACTCTGAGAAGTAAGAATCCTTTCACAATGCCAGACATGGTAAAAACGTTCTTCGGAAGGCTTCTTATCAGTGAACTAGCTCCTTGCAGATATTTCGTTGTATTTACACGAAGATATATTTGAGAGCCATTACGCAAAACCGCACAGCTGCTTTACCACGCCATCAACGACTCGAAAGATTCTTCCTTTTTATCAATTGCCAAGCAAGTCATGTGTGGCTCCATTTATGAAATATGCTTTACTGTTTATCCGGATTTAAGCTGCCAAGGCCACTCGGGCAACGAGGGAGGCGCGTATAGGAGGCTTCTACACAATTTGAAAAACACGTGGTGTCCCTTAATGGAATAACGGTCCTCTCTTGTAGCTGTAATAATTCGTTTATTGAGTAACATCAAAATTAGAAGCAAATTACAGAAACTTGCGCCACTAGGCAGCCGAAAATAAGCAGACTGGGAACACCGCTGCCAATCGGGAAACTCGATTGAACCAGTGCTGCAGCGAGCTGCACGGGCCCCAAAGATGTGGAACGCTGGCTCCAATATCTTGCAGCCTTTTCCGACTGACCAGCACCCTATCTGAAAAGCGGCAGATGAAATAACAACGCATTTTTAACCCTTACGAAGCCTGAGGCACATGCTATAAAGCACCGTGCTGAAAATGCTTTTGCATTGCCCTGATATGTGTTAGCGTTCACATAATGGGGATGGTCGCTCCAAAATTGTAAGGTCTTTGAGGTATCGAAAGGCACTCAGGCGATATAGAGCTCGCTCGACTATTATAAGATGGTTTATGGTTTAGGGGGCTTTAACGTCCCAAAGTGAGTCAGGCTATGATGGACACCGGAGTGAACGGCTCCGAATATTTCGAACACCTGGGGTTCTTCAACGTGCACTGACATAGGCTGGACCTGCAACCATCTGTCAATGGGTGGAAACGCTGGAGGACTCCTATGCTGCGCTTATGAGTTGGTGCGATAGCGTACGCCGTTTGGTGAGTCATCTGATGCTGGTGCGACTCATTAGGTTTTAGAGCGAAGGCTCCACTTATCGCGTACAAATGCTGAAGATCACGTTACGGCCCAGATATGAGCTTTACGCGGCCTCAATTAATAAAAAACAGAATTGTGGTGTAGGTGGGAATCGAAACCGATGCTCCGGCACGTGACACGGGGGCGCTTCCACTCCGCCACGACTGTGTGACACTCGGAAGTGAATGAAGTCGCGTCTAGTGAATGCACAGATGTCTAAGAAACACACCTTCGAGATGTGCACTGAGGCATGCATGAATAATTATGAGAATGTAAGTTACAGATTCGGAGTGCAGGGAGCGCTAGATTAAAGACAAGGGGACAACACCACACAGAAACACCGCGAGACACGAGCGCAATGTGTGGTGGTGCCCCTTGTCTTGAATCTAGCGCTCCCAAGTCTCACTATGCACGAACAACTAGCCCCATAGAAAGCTTTAATAAAGTTACAGATATCCCTATTAAACGAGTAGCGAAGTAGGTATCGGTGAATGTCCTCGGTGCGTGGTGTGCAGTCGTAGCGCTATCATGCGACACACACTCAAATCCCAGCCCGCAATGTAAGTACGGCGACGGTCGAGCAGATGACGTGCGTCTTGTGAATGCAAAGATGTCTTCGAAACGTATCGTCGAGTTATGTACTCAGCCTTTCATGGATAATTTAATTATGAGCGTGTGAATTACAGACATTCGAATTAAGCAAGTAGCGAACGCACTCCACGTTACAGACGTCAAGAAGCGTCTAGTTGCCCGATACGATACAACTTTCGCCCTGTAGCCAGGTTCAACAGTAGTTAAACCACAGCTAATTTTTTTTTCCTGGAGCCCTCCACTATACATGATCTATTGGTGTCTTCGGCTGACGGCACTCGTGGAGTTTTCAACGCACTCGTGCGGTGCTCCACGTTCGGCTGGATTCCACTCGTGCAGTGCCTTACGTTCGGCTGGGATGAGCACGACACGAGTGCACGCCAACGCGCCACCGTGGAGACCGACGGTGGAGCGCGGTGCAATCCCGTCGTGCAGCTCGCGCTAGCAGACGTCGCGGGCGGACGATGCTGTTGGCGCAGACAATATCGCTACACAGTGGCCGATAGGAAGCATCGACGAAGAGGAAAAAACGCGAAGCATCACAAGTGGGCATATTTTAAAGAAATGTTGAATGTTGTAGCGGCTGCAATGCATTTATTCGCGCTACAATCATGCAGCCACCGGCCGGCGAGCGCTGTGCCTTGACCGTTTGAAAAAATTAAAGGTTCGTCAATATTTTTAGTGCGGCGAACGGCTAATGCGGTTCATCTGGCACGCCTGCACTTTATGACATCATACTTTTTGTCAACGTTAGCATAGGTCAAAAGATATATCAATGCAGTGACAATGTGGGGAGCTGAGATTGGATTGAGAATCGTCGGCAGATATTTTCGGAAGTCACTCTAGCTGCTCTAAAGCGTATGCATCAAAACCAGTGAGCATAACGCCGTGGTGTGTCTGACAAACCTGCACAAGCACAGTCGCAGTATTTCATGAGCATGGTCGTGGTTCCCGCATTGCCCACCGTCGCTATGAACGCCGGTCCTGCGCGCTGTTACTGAAGGGGTTGTTGCTAACTGTACAAATTGCTGACTGCAGTCGTTGGCGTCGGCCGCTCGTAAAAATGGCGTCTGAGATCTCGGCCACGGTGAGAAGAGGCCACGGTGAACAGAGGGCAGAAAGAGCAACGGCACTCTGAAAATGTTTTGCATGTTCGGCTGAGGTGCAAGTGGACGTGCCACTAGTGTAGTATTTGACGTCACTTCCTAATCACCGGCACGGAGGCAGTGCGGCTCAGCCGAAGACACCATATCTTTCGCTCCCACCTTCCTTCCTTCCCTAACGGCGCGGTTCGGGAGTCCACCGAGAGTTGAAACATTGCGTCACTTCCTTTCCTCAAGCAAGCCACGCAAACATGAGTGTACCAGAATTCCTGCACCTTTCCCGCGTTCATAGCCTCCTTCCGCTCCTTGTGGCAAAATAAGAGCGTCTTAAGCCAATGTGTTCCATCGAGGTTTACTCACAGAGAAACTAAACCAACCCACATTGTTTCCTCAAGACCTATATGCAAAATTCCAACGAACCGTACCCTTTGAACGCGTGTGGCCATTCATGCACAGCAACGGGGCGCCACGATAATCATGAACCCTGCGTGGACGCTTATACGTGCGGGTCTCCAAACGTACCGCTTCCACAGCGGCTTAGCGCTGATCGCCTGCGCTTCGCACCTGAAGGGGTCACGGGCTCAGACCCCACGCATTTAGATCGGACTGCGTGACGCGTACAGTTAACATGCCACTATCCTGTAGGTCGCATTGCAGGGTCTGCGCCCCGCCTACCGCAGTGAAATCGACCGCTTGATCACCGGTCTTCCCAGGCCAAGTGATTCTTGCGGTGATCGAATCGATCTAGCAGCAGATCTGCAGAACAGCAAGCTCCCAGGAAGAATATTCTCAGGCTGTACGGAGCCAACACTTGCGGCGGCAAAACTGTAGCGATATAACCGAAAGGAACGGACGCGGTCTTTTGGCATCACTGCCCCCAAGTCGACATACCATTGGGGATGCGGAACACAGCGGTACGAATGGTTCGGTTATGACTTAAGGAAGCCATGCGACATCCGACCATGCTGAGAAGTTTGCGCACTGCTCGTTTCGAATCTGTCGAAATTCAACGCAGCTTCTCTACGGTGTTTTCCAGCTGTGAAAGGTTGAAAAGTTCCGGTAGTTGCCACTTACGTGCCGTGCTGCCAAGTCCTGGCTCGAGTAGACCATTACAGCAACGCAATTCTGACGGAAGCCCTTCGCTTCCAACAAGCAGGCACAGCTCCTCTTGGCACCCTGGCCGTAGCAACCGACGCTGGCGACGCCGCAAGCAGGAACACCACCGTGGTACAGCGCACTCGTCCGCAATAGGCGCAATACCGGCTGGGGGGCAGCGGCTCGGCGCAGATGTCGTGGCAGCAGGGGAGTATCACTGATATCTGCGCGCACACCAGGCCGAAATAGCAGCAATATCGGCTTGGGTGCAGGTACCCGACGCAGGTGACGTGGCAGCAGGGGAGCGTCGCCATGTGCGGGCACTCCCGGCTGCAGTAGGTGCAGCACCAACTCGGAGGCAGTGGCTCGCCGCAGATGACGTGGCAGCAGGAGAGCATCGCCATGTGCGAGCACACCCAGACGCAGTATGCGCTTGGAGACAGAGGACCCAGGCAGTACGTCCGATAACAATCCGCGACATTGCTGATCCCAAGGAGAGCATAAAAGGCTACCATTCTTCCCTCCGTCGACGCCATCTGAACCGCTGACGCTCAAGAAGCTGGACTGGGTAACTAACGTCTCAACGCAGCGAAGAGTGGATCCAGCCGACAGCTCACCAAGCGATCGCCTTCGCGTTCGAGAGTTCCAGAGAAAGCACGATCGACGCAGAGCCAGAGGAGCGCTAATTGCGGCTCTGGATCCACGTGCGCTCGCGCTGGAACGCTGGCACGAGCTGATGCCACAGCGCGAGATAAAGAAAAAGAAGAAGCCTCACGGCAGCAATTTATTTTTTCTTTTTAATTCAAAGTTTCTTTTTTCATTTGCACTCAATACCCAACTTGAATTAGAACCCGCGGGTGTTGCACTTCCGCGTGCGTTTCATGTTCCTTTATTGTTTATTATAGTATTTTTACTAGGCCACGTAAATGAACAGGTGAGTAGCAATCTATGCCTCTCGGTTCTTGGCCGATCCCCCAGAGTAAGTATGTGCCATCTTTTGTAAGGCCCAGGACATTTGAGAATGTGCTTGTGTGGATACCGACCACTAGTATAGGACTCAGTCCACTATATATGAGACCTGTGCGATTATTTATTTGTAGTGAGAAAACTGAAATATTTTCTCAGTTCTCCGGGCTCCGGAATAATTTCGACCACCTGAGGATCTTTAAAGTGCACTGACCGCACAGCATACGGGCGCATTAACGTTTCGCCTCCATCGAAACGCGACCGCAGCAGCCGGCTTAGACAAAAAAAAATTGGCTGTGGTTTAGGTCTGGTTAATCCTAGTTGAATTGGGAAAGCGTCGTTTCCTCGGCACGTCGTCTATGGAGTGTCTCATTCCGACGCTCTCAAGAACTCAAATCGGTCTCTTCCGCAGTTGAAGACTCACTCCGGGACGTGAAACGACTTCTTCTAGCCGCATCTTCGTTACGACGCTTCTCAGGTCGTTGGGCGCGTTCTTCTGCCGTCTCGAGTGCGTTGTCTTTTCCGCACTTCGTTCTATCGTTGTTGCCGCTCTTTCGCGCTCTCCATAACGACTAGAATCCACTGAATGACTAATTGATGTTGCTGAGAGGAAAAAGGAAAAGGAACGTGCACGGGCCTGCCTGCCGGCCCAAGCCGAGCCAGGCTCGCTGCCGCGTGTTCAAAGTACGAGAGGTAAAGGATAGGAGAGCAAAGAGGGAAAGAAAAAACGCGCTGCGCTAATATGCCCCGGTCCGATCCTGGAAGCAGTGCAATACCGGGTCAACCCGTGCCAGTGTGCTTCAATCTAAGAACTCCACCATATTCCAAAAATAAGTTTAATAACTTAGGTCCAAGGACCCGCTGCAGATTTTAAATACGTAATCACTACAATCCACTGCGGCGAGGCGCACATATATATATATATATATACCCCGCGAGGCGACACCTCCTCTCCCTCTACCCCAAGCACACCACCATATTCCAAAAACAAGTTTAATAACTTAGGTCCAAGGACCCGCTGCAGATATTAAATCAGGTATCAGGTATCACTACAATCCACTGCGGCGAAGCGCATATATATATACATACCTCCGCGAGGCGACACGTCCCCTCCCTCTAACCCAACGGAGCACATCTGGTGGAGCGAGCGGCGACGGCAGCGGCGTCGACGGCGGCGCCATCTGTTGGAGCGCGGCTGCGGTGTTGTTAGGCAAAGCCACGGAATACGGCTGAAGTGCGACCCTGTGAAAAGCCGAGCTGGCTGCCTGCCTGGCGTAGTGTTGCTTTCGCAAAAAAAGTAATTTTCAAATTTTCAAAAACCGCACAGTACACGGGCCTCCAGCATTTCGCCTTCATCGAAATACGACCGCCGCGGCCGCGATCAAACCCGCATCTTTCGGGTCAGCATCCGAGTGCCACGAAGCTTAGTCCACGCACTTGGAGTAATGAATGCACGGCAAGGTGACCGCGGGGATGAGCACCGCTGACAGGAGCGATGCACCGCAGCGAGCTACAGTGTGAATTGAGTTGTAAATTTTGCAGCGGAATCTAGCACTGTATAAGCCATTTAGGGGGTACAACAGCAGCCGTAACGCGTTACAGGTTACGAAGGTTACACGTCACGCGCAGCGCAGTTGAGGCTGAGGTGGCTAGTGTGAAGCGAGACAGTTACTTTCGCAGCGGTGGCAGCTCGTGAAACACCTAATCGTCAGATCCCGCTTGTTGCCGTTGTCATGCTGCTGATCTGCTGATACAAGTGATCGGGCGAGCCTTTCGATTGTACCTGTGGGAAACACTGCAAAGTGTGCCACGCTGGAAGTCCCGATGACCTGACCATCTCGATTGGTCACTTCGACGAACTTGGCAGCGCATGCGCACCTAGCACACTTCAGGAGCCGATATAAATGAGCGTTTTCCCGCACGGTGGTCACTTGGCAGCGGTCACATCTCTTGGAATCCTGCTTGTTACAGGTTGGTGTTGGAAGCTCTTTTAGTATTGTATTATGTATCAAGCTGCATTGTTGTTGCTGCCGCTGTCATAGCATTGCCATGCAGTCCTGTTTTGTTCGTTTCATTTTTCTCAGTATTTTCCTGTTTTGTGCTCCGATTTCTTCGCAGCTCAATTTTTTACTTGCCTCGCATGTCAGTTGCCCGTTAGCACAAAGGAAGGGTCGGTGCTATGCTCTGAATGTTATAATATTGCTTCGGCAAGTGCGCTGGCATAAATGAAACATATTTCCAAGCAAAAAATTGGCAGTGGCTTAGTTCCGCTATGCCTTGATATGCGTAGCGGGAGGTACATTTCCCTGGCTGGGCTTGTTCTTCTGGTAATGCCAAACGCAAAGTGTCATACATTGGATTACTCACTGGTGTCAAGTTCTTTTGGCGCCACAGCCTTTCGCACACACTACAAATGTGTTCAAACGGATTCTTCACAAAGTCTGCTTCAAATGTCGCAGATGCACTTTCGTAAACTCGAATGGTTTGATCAGTCAAACGAGGCGCCTTCTCATCATCTTCGGTTGGTTCCCGCTGAATGGCGCCTTCCATAGGCTTCAACTCGACGGCTATGCGTCGTCTATTACGCTCGGCAGTCTGGCGTCTCCGTTTGACAAGGTGTTCCTCTCTCTGGTCGGGCATCTCCGCTGCTCTCTTCGCCTTCTGACGCTCATTCTCTGTTGAGTAGCCAATTGCCATGTGACAACCTCCGGATGAGAAGAGTTATTGTTCTGTTGTCCATACCGCCGTTTAGCAGCGGCTAGACTCTCCTTCTGTGCATCCATATCAAGCGTTGCCATACAGCCGCCGATTACATCTCCGCCTTTTATACGCAAAGCTGCGCATGCGACGACGCGCGGTTCGGGTGATAGAGCGGCGTGCGGCGAGGCGGTGGTGACGAACGCGGCGCAGCTGTGGGGTCTCTCTGGTTACGATAGTATCGGCGCATCATCCGCGTGACGTCCCATTCACATTCGACGGTGGAGCGGACGCGGCGGCGGCAAACCGTGCGGCGCACCCACTGTCCTCTCCGGTTGTCATGGTAACGGCGCATGCGCACAACTTTCCTCTCTCATGTACCGTAAAGCGCGCGGCGCACCCACTGCTCCTCTCCGGTTGCCATGGTAACGGCGAATGCGCAGAACTGGCATCTCGCATGTACCGCGAAATGCTCGACTGGTATCCTAGTGTATCCCCCGCTACAAAACAATCCACCAAATCGTTCTGGAGATGCCCAACATGCAGAAACGCTGGAATACGAATTGCTTACAGCGAAGATTGAAATTGACGCTCTCACGACCGTCAGTCAAAACCGCGAAAGCCTGCCTGCTCTAGCTGAACAAAAATTAGAAATCTAGGTTTCGGGCAAAGGAAATGGCGCAATATCTGTCTCACATTTCAGCGGTCACCTGAACCGCGCCCGCCGTAGGGGAATTGATAAAGGAGAAAATGAAAGAAGAAAGGTGCTGTAATGAAGGGCTCCGGAATAATTTCGCCCACCTGGGGACTTTGACCTGCACTGCCATCGCACAGCACACAGGTGCCTTGCGTTTCGCCTCCATTGAAACACTGCGCCGCGGTCGGGCTTGAACCCGGGTATTCGGGATCAGTAGCCATGCGCCCTAACTACTGAGCCCCCATAGCAAGTGAATAAAAATTATTGGCGTGAAAAACGACCAGTTTATACCCAGGAAGCAAGATCAGTAGGAACGTAAGTTAACCCGACAGGACACTGAAATAAAGGCTATTAGAAAGAGGGTGACAAAGCCAGGAGAGAACCTAGTTCACATTGCAGTACAAGGTGAGCTTCAGCAAGAGCTAAATAACCTAGAATTTCATGGTTGGTGGTTTAATCTGGAGCTATACGGCGTCCTTGTTGTCAAGGGCGAGAACCTAATATCGTCACTAAATCAGGTTGTTGACACGCTTCAAGTCCCCCGGCTCACTGACTGTGACATTGCAACAGCTCACCGCCTACCAGTGAGGCAAGATAAAGTTCCTGGTATTATTATTCCGTTTACCAAGCAAAAGACAAGGGACAAGAGGCTACAGAAAAAGAAGCGCTTAAGGACACTGAACTGAACGCTTTCATTCAGGAAAATTCAACTCGTTGCCGCAAAGCACTTTTTCGAGCTGCGAAAAATAAGGCAAAGGAAACAGGTTATGCGTTTGTCTGGTATGTGAACGGAAAAGTTCTCGCTCGATAAACCACTGGCACAGTTTCCATTGGTAACTAACTTTTGTTTGGTTCGTACTTTTGTATTTAAAGAAAGCGCAATTGATGAGTCTCACTATTTGTCTATTGGTGTGAATCAAGCTGTCAGTTTTCGACGGCCTCTCACAAACGTATTCCCTTCAATACTAGATCTGTGAAATAGAAAGTGTTTTGTTTAGAAGAATGTTTTGCCCATATTCATCAGCTTTGCCCGTTTTCAGTTTTGCGCAATAATGTTAACAGAGAAGTGGCGAATGTGATTCTGATGTTTTCACGGTGAAATATTTTACAGCATATTATGTAAAAAGACATGTTCGCGGCGGTGGCGTTGCATGATTGCTTATACACGGCATAGAAAGCCATTCACTTGAAACATACGCTGCAATTACCCAAGATAATGAAATTCTGTCTGTACGCATATTTCTGTGTTTTCTTGTTACCGGCCTCCTAACGGTAGTATTGCATCAATTTTGCACTTATATGACCTGTTCCACGATTCTTCAATTTACTTTATGAGGTTTTAACCTCGCAAAGCGGCAAAGGCTATGAGAGACTCCGTAGCGAAGGGCTCCGGATAATTTCGACCACCTGGGTTTCTTTGACGTAGACTGACATCCCACAATACACGCATGTCTAGAAATTCGCCTGCATTGAAAATCGACCACCGCGGCTGAGATCGAGCCCACTTTTTAAAAATTGATATGAATACCCCCAGCATATATGCTGTAGATTTTAATACGACCATTATGGCTAATGGTTTTAACACGATTAATATACCAACAACTGGCCTGAAAGACGCGGGTTCGATCTCGGCCACGGCGGTCGCATTTCGATGCAGGCGATGTCCTAGAGGCCCGTGTACTCTACGATGTGAGTGCGCGCTAAGAACCCCAGGTGGTCGAAATTAACCGCGGCGTCCCTCATAGCCTTAGTCGGTTCGGGATGTTCTACCTTATCACACCAAACCAATATACCAACAAGGGTCACCAGTAAAATTTTGCGATTCTGTTCTCGATTTTATTATCACTAACACTATGAAACCGGATGTTATATCACGTTCTTTATCTTGTTGCATTAGTGATCATCTTTGCTTACATAGATAAGGCTTGTGCATTAGGAAGTAAATCTATATCATTCACATACCAAGCAACAGCGGCGACATCGTTAGTCTTTTGGTGACGATCGAGCTCCCGCAAAGATATTTGAGCGAGATATCCGAACACGATGATGCATATGTTCAGTTCAGTTCAGTTTTATTCCTTAAAGGCCCCCATTTCAGGGGGTGTTACAAAGGGGTGGGATTACATTTGTAGTGAGGAAAACAAACAGCGATGGTAATTCAACATTGAAGGTGATCTGTTACGCTTTCTTGAAAAGCAGATGTTGAAGCGATGGCCACGATGTCATGGGGTAGGCCGTTCCAGTCCGTGGCTGCTCGAAAAAAAAACGAAGCTGAAAACGTAGTAGTGCGTGATAGTGGGCGGGCAACTTTAAGGGGATGACTGGTGCGGTGAGATATGCGTGATGCGGCGGCGATATATGGTGCTTGATTGAGAGAAGAATAAAAGAATTTGTGATAAAGGGTGAGGCTAGCAATGCGACGACGAAAAGAGAGGGGTGGCAGTCCGGATGTAGCTTTCAAGGATGAGACACTGACGTCATATGAGTATGAGGAATGAATGAATCGGGCAGCACGATTCTGCACAGCTTCCAATGCGGTGATTAGATATGCTTGTTGTGGGTTCCAGATGGGGGATGCATATTCTAATTTGGGTCTTATAAGTGATTTATACGCGAGCAATTTAACATTTGGTGGGGCAAGACGAAGGTGACGTTTTAGAAAACCGAGTGTTTTGTTTGATGCTGAAAT
Organism: Amblyomma americanum; assembly: GCA_030143305.2. Taxonomy (NCBI): domain Eukaryota; kingdom Metazoa; phylum Arthropoda; class Arachnida; order Ixodida; family Ixodidae; genus Amblyomma; species Amblyomma americanum. The sequence goes on along the minus strand of JARKHS020026091.1, from coordinate 196,158 downwards.
GATGTTACCAATATGAACCTGCCATGATAGATTAGAAGAGAGGGTGACTCCTAGATATTTATGATTGTACTTGCTCAATCTGTGTGTTAGAAATTGAATAATGAAAGAGATATGGATTGTGACGACGAGTGAAGGATGTTGCTGTTTACTGCGACTGACTTGCACTTCAGCATGGACAATAACCTACGAACTGACTGCGTCTTTTTAGATTTTGCTAAAGCTTTTGAACGCGCTGCACATTCCCATTTGTTCTCGAAATTACCTGCGCTTTGCCTAGATCTACTCTTTAACACTGACATGGGTTCGTAACTCTCTTTTCGGCAGCAGGACCGAACACTTAACAATTTGACCTCCTCAGTCTGTGACGTAACATCTGGTGTGCCACAAGGCAGTGTTATTTGCTCTTTATTGTTCCTAATATACTTTAACAATTTACCCTTTGGTATACCGTTTCGATGAAATTCACTGGTCATGGCCGAACACCAATGACGTTTCGGGAGCACTACGGCTCCCTTGTTCACAGTGAGCAATCATTTGAACGTCCCGGGCTTTTTGTAGCGGTTAGTATCGTTCTTAGACACATTCGTGAAGGTAGGGTGCAATGTGCCGTCATTCATAATTATTGTGTTAGGCGCTGTCTGGGTGATTAGTGACTCGAGATTTTGGGCGGCTTATACATTCTTTTCTGTTGCCACTATATATGCTTCATCCCAGTTAATTTCATGGCCGGTCTTTTGCGCATGGTCCACGATTGCGTTTGTTGTCACTTTTCCTTTTCGTACATCGTACTGATATTCATTCAGGCGTCACGCGAAATCTTTCGTTTCGCCCATGTAAACTGATAAACAGTCGGCTGAGGCAGTTTTGTAAAAAACGCCGGGCATACCGTCTTCTCTGCAAATTTTTGTGGACGATTTCATCATTTACTTCCCTTCAGTGCCACGGATGATAATTACCTTGCTCTCCGGAGACACCTGAACCTCATTTCAGACTGATGTAATAAATGGCAAAAGACGCCTAACTCGACTAAATGCCATATTATCTCTTCGAGCAGCAGCCATACTAAGTCTGACTTCTTGTACCCCATAGAAAGCACTATAATGTCTCGGACCCCATCATACAGTTATTTATAATAGGTATTCATCTGAAGCATAATCCTTCACAAGCCATGCACATTCGCGCCAAAGCCTACAGATTACTTGAGCACCCGCGTCGGAAGTTGCGAAACTCTCCTAACAGCGTAAGAAAGCTGGCAAACCTAACAATCGTACGGCCAAAACTAGAATTTGCTTCACCTTCATGGTCGCCATACCAAAGCTACCTAATCAGCATGCTACAATCCATCCTGAATAGAGCCGCGCTCGTTCCATTACACGCAGCTACAGCCCCCACTACGGCATAACAAATATAAAACGATATCGGCCTCGAGTTGTTAGATATTCGTCTTTCCATCGCTCTTTTATGTATTAGTTCATAAATATCATTACAGCATTTCACGCCTAACGAATTGGAAAAAACAGCGCAATCAAAGACGAGACACAAGAGAAGCACAAAACACCGTATTTTCCCTCTTCTGGAATTCATTTCACGCCACCTACATTCCACGTGCACTTCCACGAGCCATGCTGTGGATGAGCGGGTAAGTGAGTGAACTTTATTGATTTATTAGATATTGAGCTGACTTCATGAGAGACTTACTGATAGTAGGGGCTCCTATTGCAGGGCTGCGATGGCTGCAGCTGGCTCTTCTGCCGAGCAGACCACCATTCCGAAGCCGAGCGGACCTCCTTCCGGGCTTTGTTAGCATCCGCGTGTAAAAAGAAGCAATGTCCGTGCGGGCGGGCAACCAACCTCCCCTCCCTGCTATTGGTGACGACATGCCGCGCTGAGGTGACGCTCTAACGCCATCTTTGGACGGAAGAGTCTACAAGAGGCCACAGAGGAGGCATCGGCGAGCGAAAGCAGCTGCAGCGCCATGACGTTGTCGCTGGGCAGCGAACCTGGTAGTGGCGGCGGTGGCGACTGGCAAGACACCAACGGCGATGAGCCCTCGAAGCCCAAGCGTATGCGACTGAACGAGGGTGACCAGTACTTTGTGTGCGACTTCGACATCCTGGGCGCCACTGACTGCGTCTTCAGCTCCATCAACGTTGAAGATGTACTCAAGGAGCAGATATGCAAGTACAGCCGCCTTAGCAGCCTGGCCAATATGGAACGTAAGTTCCTTGAAATCGACATCGCCTTTTACAGAATGGAGTATCAAATACAGAAATTGAAAGAAAAGAAAAGCTTGGAAAAGACTTCTGCCCTAAACATTCCAGACGTTCACTTTTTCGATGCCATTGTCAAAGTAGACCGAAACTTCGAGATACCAGATCCCACTTCTCCTAGAAGGCCAGATCCACCCTTGCCAACTCATACGCCCAGTAATGTCCGCACTCTCTCGAAAGCGTCTGCTGGTCGCTCTGATGAGATTACTCCTGTTGGGAGCCACCCGCCTGTGCCTTACAACCATCCTCCACAGGGCCCAGTTGTTCACATGAAGCTCGAGATCTCATCAAAAGTCCTGGCGACGCGCACCTTTCCCTTGGGAGAATTCTACAAGGCCCGTATCATCCAGATTCATGAACCTTCCAAGAAATCTAAGTCTGAGCCGATGTACCTAGTAAGGCCTGAAGCACGGAAGGGAATCCCAAGTAGTCTGGCACTGAAATGGCATTGTAAGCGGGAACTGGCCTATGCCGACCACCCTGCTGCTGTCCTTAATGTTGGAACGAGAGTAGTCGCCCCTTACTCAGACGAGTCATCCCCGCCTCGACAGTCTTTGTACGCTGGGATCATTGCTGAGCCGCCGAAGCCTCTGAACCGCTTTCGTTACCTAGTCATCTTTGATTATGGATATGCTCAGTACGTGGATATTGACAAACTGTTTGTGATGTGTGAAGCCTCCAAGAATGTGTGGGAGGACATGTTTCAGGACATCCGAGGCTTTGTGCGCAATTACCTTGAAAAATACCCGGAGCGGCCGATGCTTTGGCTGCGCAAGGGCCAGGTGGTCAAGACTGAGTGGATGGGTGACTGGTGCATGGCACGGGTGGTCACGGTAGACTCCAGCATGGTCAAGATGCTGTTTGAAGTGGACAAGCACACTGAGTGGATCTACCGTGGTTCGACCAGGTTGTCTCCGCTATATTCGCTCCTCAAACAGTCTGTGAAGAACAAAGTAACCATAGGAGGTAGTATGCGCCGACACAATTTGATGCCTGCGGGGACGAGGCAACACAAGCCATTTGTTCAGTACACACGCACACTGGAAGATTGTGCACTGAAGGATGAAAGCGCTGACTCTCCCAAGAAAGCGGCGGCAATCGCGCGAATTGTTGCACGAAAATCGACCACTGAAGACAGAATGTTTGAAGAAGCGGATGGGCTGACGAGAAATGCACTTGGGATTCTTATGTCCCAAGCTGGGACCCGAGAAGTCTTACAAGTAGATTCGAAGGTCACTATCACATACAGCCGGATCGGTTACACGTCACATGAGTGCTCACCAAGTTGTGTGGCTGGCGATGATCCTGATGCCCATAAGAGAAAAAATGCTCTGGCCATTCCAAGTTTCTATGGCTGGCAGAGAGAAATCTTGAAGCAGAGCAAGAAGAGCCAACAAAAAGTCCAGTACACTGCACCCTGCGGAAGGCGATTGCGGAACATAGAGGAAGTTGCCCACTTCTTGCGACTCTGCAAGTCTCTCTTGACTGTGGACCTGTTTTGCTTTGACAGCCTTGTAAGCGCGTTTTTGTGAGTTCAAGCCAAAAGTCGTCAATACTTACATCGAAGACTTGACATATGGCAAGGAGCAGATGATCGTCCCGTGTGTCAATAGCATTGACGACACATATCCCACATTTGCTGAATATTCTTCCGAGCGCTACGCTGGAAAGGGAGTGGACCTCAACCTGGACAAGGATTTCCTTTGTGGCTGCGACTGTGAAGATGACTGTCAGGACCGAGAGAAGTGCAGCTGCCAGAAGCTGACTGTGGAGGCTACGGAAGCTCTGGCTAGCGGCCGAAATCCTTATGCAGGCTACCTCCACCGGCGACTGCTGGAGCCACACATCACGGGCGTGTATGAATGCAACTCCCAGTGCCACTGTTCCCGCCGCTGCTTCAATCGGGTGGTGCAGAATGACCTGCGCAGCCGCCTGCAGGTGTTCAAGACAGAGAAGCACGGCTTGGGCATCCGCTTCCTCGACGCCCTGCCCCATGGGACCTTTATCTGTGTTCCGGTCAGTTGCTCTGAGAACAGGGCGCGAACGAAGATGGCAACCACTATGATGATGAATACCTTGCTGAGTTGGACCACATTGAAGTGGTGGAGAAGCAGAAGGAAGGCTACGTAAGCGACGTCGGAGCTTCAGGCGAACACGACACCGATGAGAGTGTGGATGAGGAAGAAATTTGTGAAGATGTGTCCGACTCGGATTATGACTCCGACTGTGCTGATGTTCCTAAGCAGCCAAGTTCGAGGATGTGTGAACAGATGGTAAAATCACTGGATAATGACTCCTCTCAAAGTAACAAGTCCAATTATTATGAAGGTGGTGACAGTGACAGCAATGATAGAAGCCAGAAGCCAAGCAAAAAGTGCAGGACGAATAACAGTTCCAAGAGCAAAGCGAAGAAGGGCTTGCCTCAAAAGTATACGTGTGACGAGTCTGAAGACAGCCGGCCTAGCACAAACTCTGAAAATGCAAAGGCATCGAAGAAACTAAAAAAAAAGAGAGCGGTGGCAAGAACATTGTCAAGGCCAAAGTTGGGGCTGTCGCTGGCCCCGCTGAGGGCACCGAGCAGCAGCCAGCACGCTTACCTTCCACGCGCAGCTTTTTCAACGAGGAGTACTGCTACATTATGGACGCCAAGAACTGCGGCCACATTGTTCGCTATTTAAACCACAGCTGCTCACCAAACGTGTTTGTCCAGAATGTGTTCGTGGACACCCACGACTTGAGGTTCCCGTGGCAATAATTCTTCGCAGCAAGGTCCATAAGGGCTGGTGAGGAGCTCACTTGGGACTATAACTACGACGTTGGAAGTGTCCCCGAGAGGATTATGTACTGCCATTGCGGATCAGCGGAGTGCCGAGGCCGGTTAATCTGATTTTATTGCTCGCTATATCTCTTTTTTGTTTTACGCCATACAGTGCTGTGTCCTGTTGTGTATCTATGAGCAGCATGAGCACAGGCGTGCAAGGCTATAAATGTGTTCATAGTTAAGTTCAGTTTTAGTTCATCAGACTGCCACAATTTTTTGTGTGCCATTCTACGCCTAAAAACTATGGTGCGTTTTGCAATCATTGATTTCAGTATCAAACTTCATCAAATAATAAGTCATCGCTGATTTTCTCCTCAAGAGGACTGAGCCTGTGCCTGGCTCCAGTGCAATATTTTAATCCAGCTTTTAACGGAGAGTGCCCGCATTGTGGGTGTACATTCTCGGACGAGTACTGCATGGTGTAGGCATTCCCGTCTACCCTGCTTACCCTCCTTTTCCCTCACCTACCAGTGAGAGCTGGGAGGCTACCCAGCTCGACTATCTACGTTAGGGATCCAAAGAGACCTCGTCGTAGGGCGCGAGGTGCCGTGGAAGCCACAGAGGTCCCGGACAAGGGACACCTCCTATTATTTGTAAGGAGCTGGTCTTTAAGGCCAGTTCCCACTCTCTCTCGAAAATAATAAATGTTTTTCACCACCTCTATTGAACTGTCACTTCCCGAGGACTGTGGATACAGTGTGCCATGTTTTGCGTTGAACTTTTGCCCAGAAGAAAGTCTGTCCAGGTGCACCAAGGCTGAGATTATTTGCTTCCACAAGTCCATTTCTGGTGTGATTTTTTTTCCAGATTCCGGCAGGGGCGCCTCCCACACCATCTGTCCGTCAACGGTGGCATGCCAAAGATCTGCCAGCAACTGACACGTGCCCCCACTGTAGCACTGCACCGGACATTTGGGATTTCCGGCACTTGTTGTGGACGTGCCTAACGACGGCTGCTATTAGAACACGTCTCCTGAGGAAGGTGGGCCTGCGGTGGAACCGCGAGCGTGACTATGTGAAGTGGACTATGAACAATCGTTTCATCAGCAACTTCTGCGACTACCTCCGCGCAACGGGTCTTCACTCTTCTTTTAACTTTCAATATCCTGCATTCCTTCCCCTTTTTTCAACTTATGCCTCATAACACACCTTTTGAATAAAAAAAAAGTCCTCGATTTTGACATTATTTGCAAGATAGTTCTAATTTGCCTTTCTCGCCTTCCTAAACGTACGCGTTGTTCTCAATTCCTTTTTCGGTAGGAGATGTCAGCCATTGCGTTCTCTTGACTGCGGTATCTGTTTCTTGTCTCGTCATCTGTCTTCAGAGACCCCATTTCTCATTACGGTTTTCTTTCCGACTCGAAACACGGTGTTCACCGGGTCAGCCGGTCTGCTCTGGCGTGAGATAAACGGCGATTCGACCACTTTTATTCTTGTGACTTCAGAGCACGCAGGAGACACGTCGTTCATTTCTATCTGTCCAGAACATCTGTGTCCCATCCTATCTTCCTTGTTTCCTTTTACTGAATTTTACGTCTCCGTAGCGTGTATGGCATTGAATGGCATATGTCAGTATTTTGCTGGCGCTGGACACAGTCGTGGATTTCTTATGCGTGGCCGTATGTACCCATACGCTACGACGTCTTCCTGCGCCTATCCAGAATCAACGCTAATGTCTGGTTGTCCTCTCGTCTTCGTCTATTGCGATGGTCGCCGCCTCGACATCTTCAAGAGCCCGGACTGTTGAACGGTTCGGTATTCCATTTCAGACCACGTACAAGCGCAGACAAACAAGGACAAGGAAAGATATGTTAAAGCAAAAAAAAAGGAAATTCTTATTCACTGCATTCATTTCATCCTCGGGCCTACCTCACTTCCGTTACTCACCTCCGCTGGTTCTGCACTGACGGCCGACGTGCTAGAACCATTTACAACACAGCGAATTCGAAGTTGGCGAGTAGCTGCAAGCGGTAGCGCATTTTCAAATGCGTAAGGACACGCACAGTAAACATCGCGCATTTTATGTTCAGACTCCTTTCTTCGGTAAAAAGTATACTGTCACTTCCACTATCGCAAAGGTGGACCGCAAGACCAATGCCGTCGGAGGAACAGTGCGAAGGAACGCAAGGAAAGAAATGACGAAATTCGCCACATCGCCTCAAGCTATCGTGAGCATATTGTTTTTCACACTAGAGCACCACGTTCCAAGCACGTGATACTCGTAAAAGACGGAGCAAATAACAATGGTAGCACTGCGTCAATTTTGTACAGCCGCGTATTTTTTTTGTCTTTTAATTCGGTGAATTTTAGATTAACGTGACCAACCTACCAATTACAAAGAAGAGTTATTGCTTTCTTGGGGATGAATTTCTCATCCCTCATCTTAGAGGCCTATGCACTTTTATCAGTTTATTTTAGATATCTACGTACACTTTCTCTCCAACGTTGGCGTCGATTTGTTTTCCTCCTGTAATGACAGACGGATAGCTATGTTTAAATGTCTCTTTATATTAATAATTACGCTAGGCAGTAAACAAGTTTTCTGCACATTCCTCTCAACGGTTTTCGCTAAACTTTAAATTTTTTGTAACGGCTACGCAACGCACCTTTCCGTGCTTTCTACCAGACCACTGGTGCGCCAAGCCTCATCAACTTTCCGAGCATCTTCAATTATTCCCAAAACAATTAGCCTTCAGGACTAAATAACGTCGCGCAATAAATTAACTGATGGCTTTGAGTCTTGCCAGGGGAGTGCGCTGTTTCCTTCAACCATGCAGACCAAGCTGGCACCTTTCCTCTCACGTGCTAAATTATGGAAGCTTATCGCACCTAGCCGAGTGGAAATGGTGCAGTTAAGAGCGCGTTGCTCTCGCTCGCAGAACCAGTCGTGGAGAAGAAGAGTTGATTTGAAGTCCCGAGAAAGCTTTTTCACTAACGTCGCGCCTTATTTATTATAGGGACGGTAATTGTGAGAGTCTCAGTGGAAGCTTCCAGCTGCCTATAGATGGGCTCGCCTGAGACGCTACATTCAACGTGCCGGATCTGGATGCTTTCCCGAATGAGTTCGCGCCGATTAGTGAAGTCATACGAAGCCCTGAAAATCTGTGCAAATGCGATTCGTTTTCACGGCTGCCACCACATGCCGCGCGGCGCTGAGCACTGAAAATTTCCGCGGGAATTTTGTATGTTCGGCACATCCCACTGATTTTCTATGACCATCGGAAATAGTTGGTGTGAGAGAAGTAAATTTATTTTTCAAGTCAGATTTTGTTGCTAGGCGGCTCAGTCGTCCGCTATAATCGCCATGTTCTTTCAGAGTCTTTTTGGACTCTCTGGTTTTCTCAAAGTTACAAGTTTCAAATATCCCCACTGAGTTCCGCGGTGTTCGCTTCTAGCGGCCAACAGATGACGCCATGAATGATATCCAGGAAAGCTGCATTGGCATGATTAAGGTTTCTTTTTAACTATTCTCCATAGCAGACTGATTAACTCTCAGAACGGTAAAGGCTACACTCTATACAAACTGACCTGCATGCCCTTGAAAAATTAATCAAGGGCATTAAGCACCACCGCAGTAAATACCGTCTCCATTTGAAGTGCAGGGTATAGGCACCTGATCGCGGAATATTCGTGAAAACGACTGATGAAACTTCAAGGAACCGGCAGACGTTTGCTGCATAGCATATTCTAGCGATCCTGCCTTGATACATGCTTACAGTGCAGGTCTAAATGCTGAACTCTCAGCATCTCCAGAATGAATCGCTGCCAAAACATTTCAAAAATTCGGCCGCGTTTCGCCTTTGTGCACTTTGCACTTTGGCTACATATAACGACCCACTAATACCTACAGGAGTCATTCCACATTATTAAAAAGATAGTGAATTGAGTATTCTTCGATTATTCTACCGTGAAACGATACGCCGGGCCGGCCTCTCAGTGCCATGTATGCAATGCTTCTCAGTGAGAAGAAATAGCCTCAATTTAATGACCGTCACAAATAAAAAGAGCTCAAAGAACAAGAAATTATCAGTTGACTGATAACACCCCTATTGAACGCTCGATAATTTTCGTGCATATCTTCAGGTGCGTTCACAGGAAAATAAAGTTACCTCTAAGGTTTATTTTCGGGTAGAAATCAGGTTTAACCCAATTTTGAACAAATCAGTTCGAAGGGTAATATTGGCAAAACGAAGGGCCCTACACCATCGTTTATACGCGCATGCATTAACGCCATTCCGTCTCGAACAAGTGTTTCTGATTCTCGTACAGAATTCTGAGACACACAGAACGCAAGTTAACACGCTTCAGATGTCGCAATGCAAGGTTGAAGCCAGAGATGCCTTCCAAGTACCTTGATTCGTCCAACTGTCATTATTACGCCAATTTAAAGCGGCGCAGAGCACCACTTTTACAGTGTCGCGGCAGAGCCTCTCGTTCCTACCCTGAAGTCCCTGCTTCAAGCACCTCAGAAGTGCTGGAAGGAGAGGGGTATACGCTTTAGCCGCTCTTTTAACATATCCACAACCAGCGCCACCTTCGCCCCCATCTCGTTCATTTAAACTCGAGTAACTTTCTTATTCCTGACTACATCGCGTCCGCTAGTTTGAGATGTCTTAACCAACTAGGAGGAGCGAACATTAAGACGGTAAGCAGCATATCTGAAAACTCAGAGGAACAAAGCTCTCGCTCTTCCACGTGAGCCCACACTGGTGTAAAGCCTCGTTTGTCGCTGAAGGCACTCCTTTTATACATCCCTCTTTGATCAGTATATGCCTTCTAAGAGTGCTTCAACACACTCGAGACAAGGAGAGGCACAACCTAGCCATGCATTAAGGGCTTAACAAATCCTGTGCGGCCGCGCCCAGTCGCTCCCGGAGCATGAGCCTTCAGCGCGCAAGACCGAAGGGGACGGCCACGAATCGATAAAACACAAGAAGGCCGTAACTTCGTACTTAAGACTGTTACGAAGCTTACGAGGTCCCCTTTTCTGCGCTGTGATATACAGCAGCACGACGATGTGTGCCGATCATATCGCCTACTCCGTATCCCGCTGATACGCTAGGGTAGCGAAGTCGGTTAGGCTTGCCATTCCGTAAACCGCATGACGAATGGCCAATGCGGATGCAAAAGCTAACTCGATAACGACGTCGCAAAGGTATAAACACGTAGAGCCTTTGCAAGAACCAAACAGCCCACGGGGTTTTCTTCTCATTCAGGTAAGTTTGCGTCGTTTTTCGTGGCTAGCGTTTCAAATTTTTGAAGGTGAGGGGAACTCCCGGCTTCTCGCAAGATTTAGAAGTAAACACATTGGGCTGTATATTTTTGACGAAGGTTGTACATTACGCCACAGGTCACTACCTCTGGACGGAGGCCAAAAGGTTCTGCTGCCATCGGACGCGACGTCAAGAGTAAATCACGAGTCCTTTCTTCCATTGCAGTTTCCGCCTCAGTGGAAAGAAGTCCTTGAAGAAATGAACCTTGACAGCTGCCCTGATTATGAACCTGTAGTTCGGACCTAGTAGAAGTTTGGTAGTTTGGCTACAGTTCCTTATTAGAGGCACAAGCAAAGGCCAGCGGGAATATAATCATTTACCTCAAACAAACACGAAACCGCTTGGATAGCGTGAAATTTGCGTGCGTGCGTTGCAGCAATCACCATTGCCGGATGAAAGCAAGCGCAAAGGCATTGAACGGTGTTACTGACGAAAGAGCTGCTTCAGTTTTCAAAGCGCTAACATGTTTATCGTGTTTTTTTTTTTTGCTGCTGTAATTTTTTCAGTTCAGGTGTCAGTCGAGATGTGAGACAGATACTGCGCCATTTCCTTTGCCCAAAAACCAATTTTCAAATAAAATTTTCAAATCAAAATTGCTTTTCGCGGAAAAAAATTGCGCAGTTATTGTCTCACATATCGGTGGACACTTGAACCGTGCCGTAAGGAAATGGAAGGGGAAGGTGGGAGTGAAAGAAGAAAGAGGTGCAGTAGTGGAGGGCTCCGGAATAATTTCGACTACTGGGGATCTTAACGTGCACTAATATCGCACGGCACACGGGCACCTTTTAGCGTTTCGCCTCCATTCGAACGCGGCCGCCGCGATCGGGTTCTAACCCTGGGTACTCCGGATCAGTAGACGAGGTCCTCAACCACTGAGCCATCACAACGAACAGGCGCAGAATGGTTCCTGCGACTACGGCGGATTGTATGCGGCTGCATTGGGGTGGCTCGCGGTGGTGGTGGTGGTGAAAGCGTTTATTTGAATATTGCAGAGAGGTTGCGCGAGGAGCAATCCCTAGTGGGCCGCTCCCCTTACAGCACTAGGTGGAGTCCCTTATTCAGGGACCCCATTGGTCCGGGCCGCCACTCGAGCTCGCTGAACTAGGGCTGAACTAGGGCGTGTCGCCATACCTTATGTACCGGGCATAAGTGAAGCACTGGGACGTGTCCTGCGCACATACGACGTGCACGTTTCCCACGTTCCCGCCCGCAAGTTACGGCACGAGCTCGTGAATGTCAAGGACAAACTAAAGAAAGAAAAATTTCCGGGTGTTCCGTGCACAATTCCCTGCGCCAAATGCGACTATGTTTACATCGGCGAGAGCGGGAATTTTGAAAGGCGTCTGAAAGAACACATGTCGGACGTGAAGAACAAGAAAGTCACTTCCAACGCACTTGCGGAGCATGCCGTATCGGCAGGTCATGATATCTGCTGGGAAATGGCTTCTATCATCGCCAAAGAAAAGAACTGGCTTTCATGCCAGTATCTCGAGTCCTTGGTGATTCAGACCGCCGAAAAAAAGACTTAATCGTAACATCGGCAATCTCCCGCCAACCTATGCAAGATGCCTGGGACGATTATTGAAACCTATTTAAGCGTCGCGGTTCTACAAAAAAAAAATTAGTGAGCAAGGCTTCCGTAAGGAAGCCAAAACGTCTGTTTTGACAAAAACCTTTGGTCGGCGTCTGCCTTTTTTCTGTTGAAATTAACTAGGGCTTGTTGGGCCGGTAGGTCCAGGCAGCTGAGCAGGGCCGCCTCCCAGTCCTCTCGGGTAGGGGAAGGGGTTAGGGTCGGAAGAGGAGGATTGTGTTGACATGCCCAGACCACGTGGAGCGTGTCAGCCACCTCCCCACAGAAAGAGCAGAGGCCAGATAAAGAACTGTCGAAATGTATGAGCACTGCCGGGCACAGTAGAGTGTTAGTAAAAAGTCTAAGCAGTATTCACTCGTCCGCTTTCACTAGCCCCTTGAGAGGAGCCGGGTACTGACGGTGCGAGTCCCGGTTATAAGTGGTGGCGATGCGACTGACCAGCCGCGAATTTGATTGGTCGTTTGCTTCCCGACCCAAGAGGCTAGGCAGTGTTGACGCATCATCTGTTGAATTCGACTAGACTGCAGTCACTGCCAAAAGAACATAAAATACGCACTTTAACGTAATACGACCCCAGAATGCGCCAACCTTCATGTCGTTATATAACCATGATAACATAACTAACTTGTTTCCTGCTGAAACGTCACAAAAGCTTATAAGATCAGCAAAGCTTTTAACAGAAGTAAAGCCTGAACTTAAGGCAACAATGTAGAGAACGAGGAAAGGCTACAACGCGTAATAGGGCGTCATGAACTTACACTGGAATTATTGAATGCAATACCTTCCGCTCGGTGCATGAGTAAAAAAGCTAATTATTCCGGAGCCCTCCACTACGGCACCTAATTCTTCCTTTTTTCTTTCACTCCCTCTCTTATCCCTTCCATTACGGCGCGGTCAGGTGTCCAACGATATACGAGACAGATACTGCGCCATTTCCTTTCCCCAAAAAACCAATTATTATTATTACCACTTTTAGATCGGAATCTGACAACCCTGCACACGAGTACTCTGAGAAGTAGATCCTTTCACAATGCCAGACGTGGTTAAAACGGCCTTCGGAAGTATTCTTCTCAGTGAACTAGCTGCTTCCAGATATTTCATGGTATTCTCACGAAGATATATTTGACACCCATTAATTACGCAAGCCTGAACGGCTGCTTTACCACGCCATCAACGACTCGAAAGATTCTTCCTTTTTTTCAATCGCCAAGAGAGTCATGTGGCTCCATTTATGAAATGTGTTTTACTGTCTATCCGGATTTAAGCTGCCAAAGCAACCCGGGGTTTGAGGGAGGCCCGTATAGGAGGCTTCTACACAATTTAAAAAACAGGTGGTGTTCCTTAATGAAATAACTCTCCACTCTTGTAGGAGTAATAATTCATTTATTAAATATCATCAAAATTAGATGCGAATAATAAATTTGCCGCCACTAGGCAGCCGAAACAAAGCAGAGTGAGAACACCGCAGGGACTCAGCCAGCCGCAGCGAATCGGCAAACTCGACTGAACCAGTGCTGCAGCGAGCTGCATGGGCCCCAAATATCTGGAACGTTGACTCCAAAATCTTGCAGCTTCTTCCCACGGTCCAGCACGTTATCTGAAAAGCGACAGTTGAAAGAACAACGCATTTTTAACCCTTACAAAGCCTGAAGCACATCTGAAGGCAAGGATAAGAACAAGCTATAAAGCACCCTGCTGAGAATGCTTTTGCATTGCTCCGATATGATTTAGCGTTCCTGTACAGCGGATACTGGGAATGGGCGCTCTAAAGTTGTAAGGCCTTTGAGGTATCGAAAGGCACTCAGGCGATCTTCGAGCTCGCTCGACAATTATAAGATTGTTTATGGTTTAGCGGGCTTTACTATCCAAAAGCGAGTCGGGCTATGATGGACACCGGTATGAACGGCTCCGAAAATTTCGAAAACCTGGGGTTTTTTAACGTGCACTGACATAGGCTGGACCTGCAACCATCTGTCAATGGGTGGAAACGCTGCAGGACTCCTATGCTGCGCTTATGAGTTGGCGCGATAGCGTACGCCGTTTGGTGTGTCATCTGATGCTGGTGCGACAATTTAGGTTTTAGAGCGAAAGCTCCACTTATCGCGTACAAATGCTGAAGATCCCGTTACGGCCCAGATATGACCTTTAAGCGGCCTTAATTAATAAAAACCAGAGTCCTGGTGAAGGTGGGAATCGAAACCGATGCTCCGGCACGTGAGACGGGGACGCTTCCACTCCGCCACGACTGCCTGAGACTCGGAAGTGAATGAAGTCGCGTCTAGTGAATGCACAGATGTCTCAAAAACATACCTTGAAGATGTGCACTGAGGCATGCATGAATAATTAGGAGAATGTAAGTTACAGATTCGGAGTGCAGGGAGCGCTAGATTAAAGACAAGGGGACAACACCACACAGAAACACCGCGAGACACGAGCGCAATGTGTGGTGGTGCCCCCTTGTCTTGAAACTAGCGCTCCCAAGTCTCAATATGCACGACCAACTAGCCTCATAGATAGCTTTACTGAAGTTACAGATATCCCAATTCACCGAGTAGCGAATTAAGTATCGGTGAATGTCCTCGGTGCGTGGCGTGCAGTCGTAGCGCTATCATGCGACACACACTCGACCCCCTACAAGCAATCTAAGAACGGCGATGGTTTAGCAGATGACGTGCGTCTACTGAATGCAAAGATGTCTTAGAAACGTATCTTCGAGTTATGTACTGAGCCTTTCATGAATAATTTATTTATGAGGGTGTGAAATAGACGTTCGGATTAAGCGAGTAGAGAAGTTGTCCGGAACGCACTCCACGTTAGAGGCGCCAAGCCGCGTCTAGTTGCCCGATAAGCCAAAACTTTCGCCCTCTAGCCAGGTTCAACAGTAGTTAAACCACAGCTAATTTTTCTTTTTTGCCCTCCACTATAACTCATCTCTCTCTTCGCTCCCACCTTCCTCCTTCCCTAACGGCGCGGTTCGGGTGTCCACCGAGAGGTGAAACACTGCGTCACTTCCTTTCCTCAAGCAAGCCAAGCAAACGCGAGCGTACCGTGTACCAGAATTCCTGCACCTTTCCCGCGTTCATAGCCTCCTTCCGCTCCTCATGGCAAAATAAGAGCGTCTTAAGCCAATGTGTTCCATCGAGGGTTACTCAAAGAGAAACTAAACCATACCGCATTGTTTTCACAAGACCTATATGCAAAATTCCAACGAACCGTACCCTTTGAACGCAGGTGGTCATTCATGCAAAGCAACGGGGCGCCACGATAATCATGAACCCTGCGTGGACGCTTATACGTGCGGGTCTCCAAACGTACCGCTTCCACAGTGGCCGAGCGCTGCTCGCCTGCGCTTCGCACCTGAAGGGGTCACGGGCTCAGACCCCACGCATTTAGATCGGATTGCATGACGCGTACAGTTAACATGCCACTATCCTGTAGGTCGCATTGCAGGGTCTGCACCCCGCCTACCGCAGTGAAATCGACCGTTCGATCGCCGGTCTTCCCAGGCCAAGTGATTCTCACGGAGATCGAATCGATCTAGCAGCAGATCTGCAGGACAGCAAGCTCCAGGAAGAATATTCTCAGGCTGTACGGAGCCAATACTTGCGGCGGCAAAAGTGTAGCGATATAACCGAAAGGAACGGACGCGGTCCTTTGGCATCACTGCCCCCAAGTCGACATACCAATGGGGATGCGGAACACAACAGTACGAATGGTTCGGTTATGACTTAAGGAAGTCATACGACATCCGACCCTGCTGAGCAGTTTGCGCACTGCTCGTTTCGAATCTGTCGAAACTCAACGCAGCTTCTCTACGGTGTTTTCCAGCTGTGAAACGTTGAAAAGTTCCGGTAGTTGCCACTTACGTGCCGTGCTGCCAAGTCCTGGCTCGAGTAGACCATCACAGCAACGCATTTCTGACGGAAGCCCTTCGCTTCCAACAAGCAGGCACAGCTCCTCTTGGCACCCTGGCCGTAGCAACCGACGCTGGCGACGCCGCAAGCAGGAGCACCACCGTGGTACAGCGCACTCGTCCGCAGTAGGCGCAATACCGGCTGGGGGGCAGCGGCTCGGCGCAGATGTCGTGGCAGCAGGGGAGTATCACTGATATCTGCGCGCACACCAGGCCGAAATAGCAGCAATATCGGCTTGGGTGCAGGTACCCGACGCAGGTGACGTGGCAGCAGGGGAGCGTCGCTACGTGCGGGCACTCCCGGCTGCAGTAGGTGCAGTACCAACTCGGAGGCAGTGGCTCGCCGCAGATGACGTGGCAGCAGGGGAGCATCGCCATGGGCGAGCACATCCAGCCGCAGTATGCGCTTGGAGACAGAGGACCCAGGCAGTACGTCCGATGATATCCCGCGTCATTGCTGATCCCAAGCAGAGCATAAGAGGCTACCATTCTTCCCTCCGTCGACGCCATCTGAACCGCTGACGCTCAAGAAGCTGGACGGGGTAACTAGCGTCTCAACGCAGCGAAGAGTGGATCCAGCCGACAGCTCACCAAGCGATCGCCTTCGCGTTCGAGAGTTCCAGAGAAAGCACGATCGACGCAGAGCCAGAGGAGCGCTAATTGCGGCTCTGGATCCACGTGCGCTCGCGCTGGAACGCTGGCACGAGCTGATGCCACAGCGCGAGATAAAGAAAAAGAAGAAGCCTCACGGCAGCAATTTATTTTTTCTTTTTAATTCAAAGTTTCTTTTTTCATTTGCACTCAATGCCCAACTTGAATTAGAACCCGCGGGTGTTGCACTTCCGCGTGCGTTTCATGTTCCTTTATTGTTTATTATAGTATTTTTACTAGGCCACGTAAATGAACAGGTGAGTAGCAATCTATGCCTCTCGGTTCTTGGCCGATCCCCCAGAGTAAGTATGTGCCATCTTTTGTAAGGCCCAGGACATTTGAGAATGTGCTTGTGTGGATACCGACCACTAGTATAGGACTCAGTCCACTATATATGAGACCTGTGCGATTATTTATTTGTAGTGAGAAAACTGAAATATTTTCTCAGTTCTCCGGGCTCCGGAATAATTTCGACCACCTGAGGATCTTTAAAGTGCACTGACCGCACAGCATACGGGCGCATTAACGTTTCGCCTCCATCGAAACGCGACCGCAGCAGCCGGCTTAGACAAAAAAAAAATTGGCTGTGGTTTAGGTCTGGTTAATCCTAGTTGAATTGGGAAAGCGTCGTTTCCTCGGCACGTCGTCTATGGAGTGTCTCATTCCGACGCTCTCTAGAACTCAAATCGGTCTCTTCCGCAGTTGAAGACTCACTCCGGGACGTGAAACGACTTCTTCTAGCCGCATCTTCGTTACGACGCTTCTCAGGTCGTTGGGCGCGTTCTTCTGCCGTCTCGAGTGCGTTGTCTTTTCCGCACTTCGTTCTATCGTTGTTGCCGCTCTTTCGCGCTCTCCATAACGACTAGAATCCACTGAATGACTGATTGATGTTGCTGAGAGGAAAAAGGAAAAGGAACGTGCACGGGCCTGCCTGCCGGCCCAAGCCGAGCCAGGCTCGCTGCCGCGTGTTCAAAGTACGAGAGGTAAAGGATAGGAGAGCAAAGAGGGAAAGAAAAAACGCGCTGCGCTAATATGCCCCGGTCCGATCCCGGAAGCAGTGCAATACCGGGTCAACCCGTGCCAGTGTGCTTCAAGCTAAGAACTCCACCATATTCCAAAAATAAGTTTAATAACTTAGGTCCAAGGACAAGCTGCAGAATTTAAATACGTAATCACTACAATCCACTGCGGCGAGCGCGCATATATATATATATATATATATATATATATATATATATATATATATATATATATATATATATATATATATATATATATATATATATATATATATATATATATATACCCCGCGAGGCGACACCTCCTCTCCCTCTACCCCAAGCACACCACCATATTCCAAAAACAAGTTTAATAACTTATGGTCCAAGGACCCGCTGCAGATATTAAATCAGGTATCAGGTATCACTACAATCCACTGCGGCGAAGCGCATATATAATATACTGTGACATTCCGTGTGTGATACGAGGATCCACGTTCGACGGCGCGGCGTAGACGGGGAACCGTGACAGCGGCATCATCAATTGCCCAGCCATGCTCTTTGAGTGACGACCGGAAAAACCGGTCCCGCCGCCGCCCCGGGGAAACAGGCTTTGTCCTCCCCAATTTCCGGTTGCATTCCAGGACAGGGGAGCTGTCAGCGGGCCAGAGCGCGCCGTACCACAGCCGACGCTATGCGAAACCGCGAAGACGACATTCTTTCCCTCCCCCCCTTTGTCGTGGGCTATCGCCGGGAAGGCACCCACAGCTTCCCAGAAGGGCCGCGACGGACACCTGTCATGGCGGACAGGCAGTACTCGCCAAGAATGTGGAAAGACAGGCGCTAGTGAATTAGCTCCGAAGAGAGAGCCTGTGTATACTCTCACTTGAGAGAGAGTGGTGGCGTTTTTGTTGTTTATTTAGTTTGTATTGTTAACAGACTCTGGGGTCGAGGCTAAGCCCAGCCCAAGGGGTGGTCCCCATCTCGCATGTTATTTTGGATTGGAGAATTGATGCTTTGGGCGGGCCACTGGAAATGACCGCCCTTAGTCCTTTGTTAATCAAGTGCTTAAAAGCGCATGTAAACGGATGCAGTTCAGTCTGAGCTGGGGCTCCATGCTTGGCATGTGATGTGATGCTGCTTAGGCACTGGCCTGCCCGGTCGATGAGTGAAGTGGTGCAAAGTTTGTTCTTTTGTAGATTCAGTTCTGCTTTTTCCAGTTTGGCTCTCTGTATATGTATGTTGAAAAATTGTGCTCTGCTGTCATCATCTACAAGCTCGCCTCCTGTTCATCTTCCGGGCCGGGCGACACTGGAGGAAGGGTTTGTGAACCATCCTCGAAGAAACGGACGACTATTGAAATTCTACTGCAAGCACGCTCAGGACGACATCGTTCGCCAAGAGGGCCTTCAGCGCCGAAGCCCGTCGGCGTGCAGCTTCTGCCAGCAACCGCTCGAGCCCAACTCCGGAGCCACTCCATCGCCCCCATGAAGTCGTCGGCACGTAAGCTCGGACGCCCTAGCCTCTGATGTATAACCTTAATCATGTGTAATTATTGAATATACCTGTTTGTTTAAACTGAGCCATACGGTGTCTCTTTGCCTCTCCGTCCCGTGTGGACCTGCGCATTATAGGGGTCATCACACTGGTGTCAGAAGTGGGGTCTCAAAAGCAAATGTCCTCTGAATGCTGTGACATTCATGACTTCAAAATTGTAATCAAAAGGGAATCACGGGACTGATTGTGGGACTTTTACCCCCATTTGAGAGGCTTGAGGCACTGGAGGGCTTGAAAAAAAAAATGACTGTATCTGAGGGAGCTCCCACTCCACAGCCGTCGCTCGGAGCAAGCATGCTGGCATTAGGAAGCGTCATTCCGACGTTTACGGGAGATAAGACAGGGGTTCCAATCTGCGATTTCTTTTCCATGCTAGAAGAGATTGGGAAAATGGGGGGATGGTCCGATGCTCAAATGCTGGGAATGGCGAGGTGTAAGATGGCAGGAGCTGCTCATGATTTTGCCTGGCGAGACGAAAAAGTAAAATCCACAAAATCATTTGCGGAATTTAAGAAGCTCGCGTTTGAGCATTTTGACACTGAACCACGTCACGTGCGAGTACAGAGGTTCCGTGACGCCGGACAAATGGTAGGGGAGGACGTGCGAACGTTTGCGTCGCGGCTTCAGCGCTTAGCGCGCGATACGTTAAGCAGGGAGGAGGAAGGAGACCAGCTTAAGAAGAAATACGCGGAGGATATACTTAAAGAGGAAATGACCGCTTTGTTCGTGGCTGGTCTGCAAGACCCCGTGCGCCGGTTCGTGCTCTCGCGCAAGCCGAGCAATTTCGACCAAGCCGTGGAGGCCGCATTGGATGAGGAACAAAATGAGGCGTTAACGACAGCCGCAGCGAGAGTACGCGTCATAGAGAGAGCGGTGCTCAACCCTGAGGTTGCTCTCTTGACAGAGCGGTTAGATCGCTTAGAACAGCTGCTATCTCAGCAGGTAGAATGCCAGGTTGAAGCGCGCGCTCAACAGCGCCCATTCGCTGGAAACCGGAGACCGCCACAAAGCTACAGGCGCGGTATGCGAGATTTTGAAGAAATCGTATGCTTCGCTTGCCAGGGTCGCGGACACATCGCCAGGTTCTGCCAAAACATGCGCCGTGGGGAGCCACAAAGAGAAGCAGGCGAGACACGCCCTAAGCAAGCCTACAGCGGGGCTCCAGATACCGAGTCAAAAAACTAGTTAGTCCTCCCCAGCCTGAGGAGCGTGGGGAGGAAGCAGTAGATGATGAGGTGGTGGTAGTTTGTGTGGCCGACGAGGCATGCCCTGTTGTGCGTTGCAAGTTAAATGGTTGTTGCATGGAATTGTTGATAGATACGGGGTCAAAGGTGACATTGCTTAAGGAGAGCAGTTTTAACACGCTTCGAAGGAAGGGGGACCGCGAGGTGTTGGAAGCGTCTGGTGGTATGGCAACCAAATTTGTAGGCATAACGGGGGATCCTCTTGGCATAAGTGGACTCTACCGGTTACACTTCTCTCTCGGCGGAATTGCATTGGAGCACCCCTGCTACGTATGCCCGGACACGGTGTCTCTGCCAAACGGAGTGTCAGGTATATTAGGGCAGGATTTTTTGAGAAAAGGGAAGGTAGTAGTCTCATTCTCTGAGGAAGAGGTTAATGCGGGCGGCTCAAAAGTTCCGTTTTTGAACAGGAGAGGGGCTGAGATTCGCATTACCGATATTGACACCCGTCAAACAGTGGGATCATTGGAGAAGGTATATTCGCGGGTTGCCGTCCGGCTGGTCGAGGAGGCGGTCGTCCTTCCTTGGTCGGAGCACATTTTGTACGCGTTTGTGCCTTCAGATGTAGAGAGCGGCGCCGTGGGAGTGCTTGAGCCGGTCGACTCTCTCAGCAATGGCCTGAAGGCAGCCGCGTGCCTCGTGACAGTTAATGACGCCCACAGAGTGCCCCTACGGGTGGTTAACTGTAGCCAGCAGCCACTGAGCCTTCCCAAGAACAAAACATTGGCTTTCTTCACCTCTGCGATAGAGCAACGTGAGCCCACCGATACGGTACTCGCAACTGTAGAGCATGCTAGTCCTTCGGCTGCTCCAAAGGTGTCGTTCGATCTTTCTCACGTAAAATCCAGGGAGAGGGAGGCTCTGGCTGGTTTGCTGAACGACTACTCGGAGGTATTCGCCGCGTCCAACCTGGATTTGGGCTGCTGTGGCGTTATAAAGCACAGGATAGAAACCGGCACTTCATCGCCCGTTTACCAGCGTGCGTACAGGATTCCTTACTCCCAACGTGAGGAGATGGAGCGGCAGGTGCAGGACCTGATTGATCGCGGCATTGTCGAACACTCAAAGTCACCCTGGGGAGCACCAGCACTATTGGTGGAAAAGCCAGATGGCTCGTATCGATTGGTAGTGGACTACCGCAAACTAAATGCCGTAACTCGCATCGATCCATACCCCATCCCCAATATACAGGAGACGCTTTCTCAGCTGGGCTCTGCCAGGTACTTCACGGTAGTGGACATGGCGGCGGGATTCTGGCAGATAGCAATGGATCCGGCAGATGCCGAGAAAACGGCATTCAACACGCCCTCAGGGCACTATGAATGGAAAAGAATGCCGATGGGTCTGGCCAACAGCCCTGCTGTCTGGCAGAGAACCGCTGATGTTATCCTGGCAGGTCTTCTGGGGAGGCTGTGCTTCGTGTATATGGATGACATTATCATATACAGTGGCAGTTTTGATAACCATTTGCGCGATATTGAGCAGGTTTTGGTGCGACTAAGAGCAGCGGGTCTCAAACTGAAGCCCTCTAAGTGCCAATTCCTCAAAAACGAGGTGAAATACCTCGGGCACGTTGTTTCAGCTGACGGCGTGCGACCGGACCCTGAGAAACTAAGGTGTGTCTCGGATTTTCCATCCCCGACTAGCGTCCGCCAGGTCCGGCAGTTTCTCGGCCTGATCGGTTACTACCGAAGGCACATAGAGGAGTTCGCCAAGCTCGCTAAGCCGCTCACCGCCTTAACAGCCAAAAATGTCGCCTTTCGTTGGGACGAAAACGCGGAGAATGCTTTTGGGGCCCTGAAAAGGAAGCTAATGAGTGCACCGCTGTTACGCCACCCGGATTTTAGTTTGCCCTTCGTTATGGCCACAGATGCGTCAAAGTTCGCAGTTGGTGCCGTGCTATCTCAGGTTATCGAGGGCAAAGAACATCCCGTTGCTTTTGCTAGCCGACAGTTGAGCCCCACAGAGCAAAAGTACGGAGCTACGGAAAGGGAGTGCCTCGCCGTTGTCTGGGCAGTAAAGCACTTCAGATGCTACCTTTACGGCCGCAAATTCAAGCTAGTCACAGACTGCCATCCTCTGAAATGGGTGATGAGTGTCAGGGACCCTAGCTCGCGACTCGCTAGATGGAATCTACACCTGCAGGAATACTGCTTTGAAGTTGAGCACAAGTCAGGAAAGACACATCTGAACGCTGATGCACTCAGCCGCACAGCTGCCGTGGCAGCTATAGAAGAGTTTGTCCCCGTAGTCGACCCCGCCGAATTACGCACAGAGCAGTGCAAAGATCCTGACCTGAAGCGAATAATCGAAAGCTTAGAGGGCGCACCGTCTCATCCCGAACAGCTAGGTTATTTCATTGACAAAGACGGCACCCTGTGTCGGCGCACGAGGCCAACCAGGAAAGGGAGACCAGAGAAAACCGCTTGGGAGAGAGTCGTCATACCTCGGTCGTGGACAGAAAGGGTTCTTCGCGCGTTTCACGATGCGCCATGCGCCGGTCATTTTGGCGTAGCGAAGACACGCAGGCGTGTGGAGCGTTTGTACTTTTGGAGTGGCATGCGACAGGATGTTAGAGACTACTGTGCGAAGTGTCATTCCTGTCTCGAAAGAAAAACACCCAAGGGACGAAGACCAGCTCCAATTCAGCCGTTCCCTGAGGTTTCGGCTCCCTTCGAGCGGACAGGTATGGACATAATGGGCCCATTGCCCACGACCACTTCCGGAAACAAGTACATTTTAGTATTTGTCGACCACCTTTCAAAATACGCGGAAGCGGTAGCACTCCCAGATCAGAAGGCAGACACGGTTGCAAGAGCATTTGTCGAACAGATCGTGCTCCGACATGGACCCCCGAGGCAACTCTTGACAGATCGGGGAACGAACTTCGTGTCGCAGCTAATGAGGAGAGTTTGCGAGCTGCTTAAGATCGCTAAGAAGCAGACAACACCGTACCATCCGGCTTGCAACGGCGCGGTGGAGCGACTGAACCAAACCGTGGCCGGGTTCCTGTCGCATTTTGTTTCGCGCGACCAGCGGGACTGGGACTTGTGGCTCCCGTATGCAATGTTTGCCTACAATTCCGCAGCACACGAGAGCACGGGCGAATCGCCATTCTTTCTTCTCTACGGCCGAGACCCGGACCAGCCTAGTGAAGTGCCAGAGGGCCCCCGTCGTGTCCCATACGCTTCACTGGACGACTATAAGGTTGAGCTAGAATCGCGCTTGCAAGTGGCGAGGGACATCGCAAAGGAGTCCTTAAAGAAAGCGGCGAAGCGCAGGAAGGAGGTGCACGATCGCAGTGCTAGAGACGCGCCGTTTGATGTGGGGGACAGCGTGTACATTGAAAACTGCCAAAGGCAGATTGGGCTAGCTCGTAAGTTCCAGACGAAGTGGAGAGGACCGTGCGAGGTTGTCGAGAAGCTTTCTCCGGTAAACTTCAGAGTCCGAGACGTGAACCGGCGTTTGATAAGGATACACGCAAATCGCCTCAAGTCGGCACCGGTTCAGTATTCACGAAATGAGGAAAGGGAAAGCGCGGATTTTGATGGGGACAGAAGTGAAGCGGAGCGCGCAGATAGTTCGCAAGAAACGCCCTCTCCTGCATTTGTTCGGCAGGCGCCCGAGGTGACGGCCGGAATGCCACCGGATTTACTTCATGCATTGCTAGAAGAAGAAGCGCGCGAGGTTGCCGCGCAGATAACGCCAGGAGAGGCTCCTGCCACGAGCCCTCGCAAGTCCCAAAGCAGACAAAGGGGCACAGACTTATTTAGTATGACTCATGAAGGCCGATATCCGCTGCGAAATCGGAAAGCTAAGTCGGACTAATGGCGTAAACAGAGCGGAGTTGTGAACTGGTTAGAATTGTGTAATGCCGCAGCTCATAACATTGCTATGTGCTTATGTGTTAAGTTATCGGAGTTGGTAGTTAAACCTTTCTGTCATTAAGTAACACCTGCACAGGAGAGCATGCGGAGCGCATGCAGAACCTGCCCTACTTCCTTTCGTTATCTATATTTTTGTCTGTGCCGTGATCGTGCTAGAAGTGGGAGCTCCTTTGTAACTGTGGTAAATTTATTTTCGTCCAGTTTGGACTAGAAAGGAGAGGCTTGGGTGCTGAGTTTCATGTTTATCTGTAAAAGAAGATCAGTGCTGCCCCTGGAGACGCCAGTATTGACAGCGGAGGCATATGGTGTTGTGCAGTGGTGTTGAGTGCAGCGAAAAGTGTTTTGTCGGACGCACTGTGCGAGGCGATTCAGAAAGACAAGGGGAGCTGCGTGGACTCAAATGTTCGGAGAACATTCTTCTGGAGGGTGAGCGAGTGTGACATTCCGTGTGTGATACGAGGATCCACGTTCGACGGCGCGGCGTAGACGGGGAACCGTGACAGCGGCATCATCAATTGCCCAGCCATGCTCTTTGAGTGACGACCGGAAAAACCGGTCCCGCCGCCGCCCCGGGGAAACAGGCTTTGTCCTCCCCAATTTCCGGTTGCATTCCAGGACAGGGGAGCTGTCAGCGGGCCAGAGCGCGCCGTACCACAGCCGACGCTATGCGAAACCGCGAAGACGACATTCTTTCCCTCCCCCCCTTTGTCGTGGGCTATCGCCGGGAAGGCACCCACAGCTTCCCAGAAGGGCCGCGACGGACACCTGTCATGGCGGACAGGCAGTACTCGCCAAGAATGTGGAAAGACAGGCGCTAGTGAATTAGCTCCGAAGAGAGAGCCTGTGTATACTCTCACTTGAGAGAGAGTGGTGGCGTTTTTGTTGTTTATTTAGTTTGTATTGTTAACAGACTCTGGGGTCGAGGCTAAGCCCAGCCCAAGGGGTGGTCCCCATCTCGCATGTTATTTTGGATTGGAGAATTGATGCTTTGGGCGGGCCACTGGAAATGACCGCCCTTAGTCCTTTGTTAATCAAGTGCTTAAAAGCGCATGTAAACGGATGCAGTTCAGTCTGAGCTGGGGCTCCATGCTTGGCATGTGATGTGATGCTGCTTAGGCACTGGCCTGCCCGGTCGATGAGTGAAGTGGTGCAAAGTTTGTTCTTTTGTAGATTCAGTTCTGCTTTTTCCAGTTTGGCTCTCTGTATATGTATGTTGAAAAATTGTGCTCTGCTGTCATCATCTACAAGCTCGCCTCCTGTTCATCTTCCGGGCCGGGCGACACTGGAGGAAGGGTTTGTGAACCATCCTCGAAGAAACGGACGACTATTGAAATTCTACTGCAAGCACGCTCAGGACGACATCGTTCGCCAAGAGGGCCTTCAGCGCCGAAGCCCGTCGGCGTGCAGCTTCTGCCAGCAACCGCTCGAGCCCAACTCCGGAGCCACTCCATCGCCCCCATGAAGTCGTCGGCACGTAAGCTCGGACGCCCTAGCCTCTGATGTATAACCTTAATCATGTGTAATTATTGAATATACCTGTTTGTTTAAACTGAGCCATACGGTGTCTCTTTGCCTCTCCGTCCCGTGTGGACCTGCGCATTATAGGGGTCATCACAATACATACCCCCGCGAGGCGACACGTCCTCTCCCTCTACCCCAGCGGAGCACATCTGGTGGAGCGAGCGGCGACGGCAGCGGCGTCGACGGCGGCGCCATCTGTTGGAGCGCGGCTGCGGTGTTGTTAGGCAAAGCCACGGAATACGGCTGAAGTGCGACCCCGTGAAAAGCCGAGCTGGCTGCCTGCCTGGCGTAGTGTTGCTTTCGCAAAAAAAGTAATTTTCAAATTTTCAAAAACCGCACAGTACACGGGCCTCCAGCATTTCGCCTTCATCGAAATACGACCGCCGCGGCCGCGATCAAACCCGCGTCTTTCGGGTCAGCATCCGAGTGCCACGAAGCTTAGTCCACGCACTTGGAGTAATGAATGCACGGCAAGGTGACCGCGGGGATGAGCACCGCTGACAGGAGCGATGCACCGCAGCGAGCTACAGTGTGAATTGAGTTGTAAATTTTGCAGCGGAATCTAGCACTGTATAAGCCATTTAGGGGGTACAACAGCAGCCGTAACGCGTTACAGGTTACGAAGGTTACACGTCACGCGCAGCGCAGTTGAGGCTGAGGTGGCTAGTGTGAAGCGAGACAGTTACTTTCGCAGCGGTGGCAGCTCGTGAAACACCTAATCGTCAGATCCCGCTTGTTGCCGTTGTCATGCTGCTGATCTGCTGATACAAGTGATCGTGCGAGCCTTTCGATTGTACCTGTGGGAAACACTGCAAAGTGTGCCACGCTGGAAGTCCCGATGACCTGACCATCTCGATTGGTCACTTCGACGAACTTGGCAGCGCATGCGCACCTAGCACACTTCAGGAGCCGATATAAATGAGCGTTTTCCCGCACGGTGGTCACTTGGCAGCGGTCACATCTCTTGGAATCCTGCTTGTTACAGGTTGGTGTTGGAAGCTCTTTTAGTATTGTATTATGTATCAAGCTGCATTGTTGTTGCTGCCGCTGTCATAGCATTGCCATGCAGTCCTGTTTTGTTCGTTTCATTTTTCTCAGTATTTTCCTGTTTTGTGCTCCGATTTCTTCTCAGCTCAATTTTTTACTTGCCTCGCATGTCAGTTGCCCGCTAGCACAAAGGAAGGGTCGGTGCTATGCTCTGAATGTTCGAATATTGCTTCGGCAAGTGCGCTGGCATAAATGAAACATATTTCCAAGCAAAAAATTGGCAGTGGCTTAGTTCCGCTATGCCTTGATATGCGTAGCGGGAGGTACATTTCCCTGGCTGGGCTTGTTCTTCTGGTAATGCCAAACGCAAAGTGTCATACATTGGATTACTCACTGGTGTCAAGTTCTTTTGGCGCCACAGCCTTTCGCACACACTACAAATGTGTTCAAACGGATTCTTCACAAAGTCTGCTTCAAATGTCGCAGATGCACATTCGGAAACTCGAATGGCGTGATCAGTCAAACGATGCGCCTTCTCATCATCTTCGGTTGGTTCGCGTTGACTGACGCCTTCCATAGGCTTCAACTCGACGGCTATGCGACGTCTGTTACGCTCGGCAGTCTGGCGTATCCGTTTGACAAGGTGTTCCTCTCTCTGGTCGGGCATCTCCGCTGCTCTCTTCGCCTTCTGACGCTCATTCTCTGTTGAGTAGCCAATTGCCATGTGACAACCTCCGGATGGGAAGAGTTATTGTTCTGTTGTCCATACCGCCGTTTAGCAGCGGCTAGACTCTCCTTCTGTGCATCCATATCAAGCGTTGCCATACAGCCGCCGATTACATCTCCGCCTTTTATACGCAAAGCTGCGCATGCGACGACGCGCGGTTCGGGTGATAGAGCGGCGTGCGGCGAGGCGGTGGTGACGAACGCGGCGCAGCTGTGGGGTCTCTCTGGTTACGATAGTATCGGCGCATCATCCGCGTGACGTCCCATTCACATTCGACGGTGGAGCGGACGCGGCGGCGGCAAACCGTGCGGCGCACCCACTGTCCTCTCCGGTTGTCATGGTAACGGCGCATGCGCACAACTTTCCTCTCTCATGTACCGTAAAGCGCGCGGCGCACCCACTGCTCCTCTCCGGTTGCCATGGTAACGGCGAATGCGCAGAACTGGCATCTCGCATGTACCGCGAAATGCTCGACTGGTATCCTAGTGTATCCCCCGCTACAAAACAATCCACCAAATCGTTCTGGAGATGCCCAACATGCAGAAACGCTGGAATACGAATTGCTTACAGCGAAGATTGAAATTGACGCTCTCACGACCGTCAGTCAAAACCGCGAAAGCCTGCCTGCTCTAGCTGAACAAAAATTAGAAATCTAGGTTTCGGGCAAAGGAAATGGCGCAATATCTGTCTCACATTTCAGCGGTCGCCTGAACCGCGCCCGCCGTAGG
This sequence comes from Amblyomma americanum, assembly GCA_030143305.2. Lineage (NCBI taxonomy): Eukaryota > Metazoa > Arthropoda > Arachnida > Ixodida > Ixodidae > Amblyomma > Amblyomma americanum. The sequence goes on along the minus strand of JARKHS020026091.1, from coordinate 167,991 downwards.
GGAATTGATAAAGGAGAAAATGAAAGAAGAAAGGTGCTGTAATGAAGGGCTCCGGAATAATTTCGCCCACCTGGGGACTTTGACCTGCACTGCCATCGCACAGCACACAGGTGCCTTGCGTTTCGCCTCCATTGAAACACTGCGCCGCGGTCGGGCTTGAACCCGGGTATTCGGGATCAGTAGCCATGCGCCCTAACTACTGAGCCCCCATAGCAAGTGAATAAAAATTATTGGCGTGAAAAACGACCAGTTTATACCCAGGAAGTAAGATCAGTAGGAACGTAAGTTAACCCGACAGGACACTGAAATAAAGGCTATTAGAAAGAGGGTGACAAAGCCAGGAGAGAACCTAGTTCACATTGCAGTACAAGGTGAGCTTCAGCAAGAGCTAAATAACCTAGAATTTCATGGTTGGTGGTTTAATCTGGAGCTATACGGCGTCCTTGTTGTCAAGGGCGAGAACCTAATATCGTCACTAAATCAGGTTGTTGACACGCTTCAAGTCCCCCGGCTCACTGACTGTGACATTGCAACAGCTCACCGCCTACCAGTGAGGCAAGATAAAGTTCCTGGTATTATTATTCCGTTTACCAAGCAAAAGACAAGGGACAAGAGGCTACAGAAAAAGAAGCGCTTAAGGACACTGAACTGAACGCTTTCATTCAGGAAAATTCAACTCGTTGCCGCAAAGCACTTTTTCGAGCTGCGAAAAATAAGGCAAAGGAAACAGGTTATGCGTTTGTCTGGTATGTGAACGGAAAAGTTCTCGCTCGATAAACCACTGGCACAGTTTCCATTGGTAACTAACTTTTGTTTGGTTCGTACTTTTGTATTTAAAGAAAGCGCAATTGATGAGTCTCACTATTTGTCTATTGGTGTGAATCAAGCTGTCAGTTTTCGACGGCCTCTCACAAACGTATTCCCTTCAATACTAGATCTGTGAAATAGAAAGTGTTTTGTTTAGAAGAATGTTTTGCCCATATTCATCAGCTTTGCCCGTTTTCAGTTTTGCGCAATAATGTTAACAGAGAAGTGGCGAATGTGATTCTGATGTTTTCACGGTGAAATATTTTACAGCATATTATGTAAAAAGACATGTTCGCGGCGGTGGCGTTGCATGATTGCTTATACACGGCATAGAAAGCCATTCACTTGAAACATACGCTGCAATTACCCAAGATAATGAAATTCTGTCTGTACGCATATTTCTGTGTTTTCTTGTTACCGGCCTCCTAACGGTAGTATTGCATCAATTTTGCACTTATATGACCTGTTCCACGATTCTTCAATGTACTTTATGAGGTTTTAACCTCGCAAAGCGGCAAAGGCTATGAGAGACTCCGTAGCGAAGGGCTCCGGATAATTTCGACCACCTGGGTTTCTTTGACGTAGACTGACATCCCACAATACACGCATGTCTAGAAATTCGCCTGCATTGAAAATCGACCACCGCGGCTGAGATCGAGCCCACTTTTTAAAAATTGATATGAATACCCCCAGCATATATGCTGTAGATTTTAATACGACCATTATGGCTAATGGTTTTAACACGATTAATATACCAACAACTGGCCTGAAAGACGCGGGTTCGATCTCGGCCACGGCGGTCGCATTTCGATGCAGGCGATGTCCTAGAGGCCCGTGTACTCTACGATGTGAGTGCGCGCTAAGAACCCCAGGTGGTCGAAATTAACCGCGGCGTCCCTCATAGCCTTAGTCGGTTCGGGATGTTCTACCTTATCACACCAAACCAATATACCAACAAGGGTCACCAGTAAAATTTTGCGATTCTGTTCTCGATTTTATTATCACTAACACTATGAAACCGGATGTTATATCACGTTCTTTATCTTGTTGCATTAGTGATCATCTTTGCTTACATAGATAAGGCTTGTGCATTAGGAAGTAAATCTATATCATTCACATACCAAGCAACAGCGGCGACATCGTTAGTCTTTTGGTGACGATCGAGCTCCCGCAAAGATATTTGAGCGAGATATCCGAACACGATGATGCATATGTTCAGTTCAGTTGTTATTCCTTAAAGGCCCCCATTTCAGGGGGTGTTACAAAGGGGTGGGATTACATTTGTAGTGAGGAAAACAAACAGCGATGGTAATTTAACATTGAAGGTGATCTGTTACGCTTTCTTGAAAAGCAGATGTTGAAGCGATGGCGACGATGTCATGGGGTTGGCCGTTCCAGTCCGTGGCTGCTCGAAGAAATAACGAAGCTGAAAACGTAGTAGTGCGTGATAGTGGGCGGGCAACTTGAAGGGGATGACTGGTGCGGTGAGATATGCGTGATGCGGTGGCGATATATGGTGCTTGATTGAGAGAAGAATAAAAGAATTTGTGATAAAGGGTGAGGCTAGCAATGCGACGACGAAAAGAGAGGGGTGGCAGTCCGGATGTAGCTTTCAAGGATGAGACACTGACGTCATATGAGTATGAGGAATGAATGAATCGGGCAGCACGATTCTGCACAGCTTCCAATGCGGTGATTAGATATGCTTGTTGTGGGTTCCAGATGGGGGATGCATATTCTAATTTGGGTCTTATAAGTGATTTATACGCGAGCAATTTAACATTTGGTGGGGCAAGACGAAGGTGACGTTTTAGAAAACCGAGTGTTTTGTTTGATGCTGAAATGATGTTACCAATATGAACCTGCCATGATAGATTAGAAGAGAGGGTGACTCCTAGATATTTATATGATTGTTCTTGCTCAATCTGTGTGTTAGAAATTGAATAATGAAAGAGATATGGATTGTGACGACGAGTGAAGGATGTTGCTGTTTACTGCGACTGACTTGCACTTCAGCATGGACAATAACCTACGAACTGACTGCGTCTTTTTAGATTTTGCTAAAGCTTTTGAACGCGCTGCACATTCCCATTTGTTCTCGAAATTACCTGCGCTTTGCCTAGATCTACTCTTTAACACTGACATGGGTTCGTAACTCTCTTTTCGGCAGCAGGACTGAACACTTAACAATTTGACCTCCTCAGTCTGTGACGTAACATCTGGTGTGCCACAAGGCAGTGTTATTTGCTCTTTATTGTTCCTAATATACTTTAACAATTTACCCTTTGGTATACCGTTTCGATGAAATTCACTGGTCATGGCCGAACACCAATGACGTTTCGGGAGCACTACGGCTCCCTTGTTCACAGTGAGCAATCATTTGAACGTCCCGGGCTTTTTGTAGCGGTTAGTATCGTTCTTAGACACATTCGTGAAGGTAGGGTGCAATGTGCCGTCATTCATAATTATTGTGTTAGGCGCTGTCTGGGTGATTAGTGACTCGAGATTTTGGGCGGCTTATACATTCTTTTCTGTTGCCACTATATATGCTTCATCCCAGTTAATTTCATGGCCGGTCTTTTGCGCATGGTCCACGATTGCGTTTGTTGACACTTTTCCTTTTCGTACATCGTACTGATATTCATTCAGGCGTCACGCGAAATCTTTCGTTTCGCCCATGTAAACTGATAAACAGTCGGCTGAGGCAGTTTTGTAAAAAACGCCGGGCATACCGTCTTCTCTGCAAATTTTTGTGGACGGCTTCATCATTTACTTCTCTCCAATGCCACGGATGATTACCCTGCTCTCCGGAGTGACCTGAGCCTCATTTCAGGCTGATGTAATAAATGGCAAAAGACGCCTAACTCGACTACATGCAAGATTATCTCTTTGAGCCGCAGCCGTACTAAATCTAACTTCTCGTACCCCATACAAAGCACTATAATGTCTCGGACCCCATCATACAGTTATTTATAATAGGTATTCATCTGAAGCATAATCCTTCACAAGCCATGCACATTCGCGCCAAAGCCTACAGATAACTTGAGCACCCGCGTCGGAACTTGCGAAACTCTCCTAACAGCGTAAGAAAGCTGGCAAACCTAACAATCGTACGGCCAAAACTAGAATTTGCTTCACCTTCACGGTCGCCATACCAAAACTACCTAATCAGCATGCTACAATCCATCCTGAATAGAGCCGCGCTCGTTCCATTACACGCAGCTACAGCCCCCACTACGGCATAACAAATATAAAACGATATCGGCCTCGAGTTGTTAGATATTCGTCTTTCCATCGCTCTTTTATGTATGAGTTCATAAATATCATTACAGCATTTCACGCCACCTACATTCCACGTGCACTTCCACGAGCCATGCTGTGGATGAGCGGGTAAGTGAGTGAACTTTATTGATTTATTAGATATTGAGCTGACTTCATGAGAGACTTACTGATAGTAGGGGCTCCTATTGCAGGGCTGCGATGGCTGCAGCTGGCTCTTCTGCCGAGCAGACCACCATTCCGAAGCCGAGCGGACCTCCTTCCGGGCTTTGTTAGCATCCGCGTGTAAAAAGAAGCAATGTCCGTGCGGGCGGGCAACCAACCTCCCCTCCCTGCTATTGGTGACGACATGCCGCGCTGAGGTGACGCTCTAACGCCATCTTTGGACGGAAGAGTCTACAAGAGGCCACAGAGGAGGCATCGGCGAGCGAAAGCAGCTGCAGCGCCATGACGTTGTCGCTGGGCAGCGAACCTGGTAGTGGCGGCGGTGGCGACTGGCAAGACACCAACGGCGATGAGCCCTCGAAGCCCAAGCGTATGCGACTGAACGAGGGTGACCAGTACTTTGTGTGCGACTTCGACATCCTGGGCGCCACTGACTGCGTCTTCAGCTCCATCAACGTTGAAGATGTACTCAAGGAGCAGATATGCAAGTACAGCCGCCTTAGCAGCCTGGCCAATATGGAACGTAAGTTCCTTGAAATCGACATCGCCTTTTACAGAATGGAGTATCAAATACAGAAATTGAAAGAAAAGAAAAGCTTGGAAAAGACTTCTGCCCTAAACATTCCAGACGTTCACTTTTTCGATGCCATTGTCAAAGTAGACCGAAACTTCGAGATACCAGATCCCACTTCTCCTAGAAGGCCAGATACACCCTTGCCAACTCATACGCCCAGTAATGTCCGCACTCTCTCGAAAGCGTCTGCTGGTCGCTCTGATGAGATTACTCCTGTTGGGAGCCACCCGCCTGTGCCTTACAACCATCCTCCACAGGGCCCAGTTGTTCACATGAAGCTCGAGATCTCATCAAAAGTCCTGGCGACGCGCACCTTTCCCTTGGGAGAATTCTACAAGGCCCGTATCATCCAGATTCATGAACCTTCCAAGAAATCTAAGTCTGAGCCGATGTACCTAGTAAGGCCTGAAGCACGGAAGGGAATCCTAAGTAGTCTGGCACTGAAATGGCATTGTAAGCGGGAACTGGCCTATGCCGACCACCCTGCTGCTGTCCTTAATGTTGGAACGAGAGTAGTCGCCCCTTACTCAGACGAGTCATCCCCGCCTCGACAGTCTTTGTACGCTGGGATCATTGCTGAGCCGCCGAAGCCTCTGAACCGCTTTCGTTACCTAGTCATCTTTGATTATGGATATGCTCAGTACGTGGATATTGACAAACTGTTTGTGATGTGTGAAGCCTCCAAGAATGTGTGGGAGGACATGTTTCAGGACATCCGAGGCTTTGTGCGCAATTACCTTGAAAAATACCCGGAGCGGCCGATGCTTTGGCTGCGCAAGGGCCAGGTGGTCAAGACTGAGTGGATGGGTGACTGGTGCATGGCACGGGTGGTCACGGTAGACTCCAGCATGGTCAAGATGCTGTTTGAAGTGGACAAGCACACTGAGTGGATCTACCGTGGTTCGACCAGGTTGTCTCCGCTATATTCGCTCCTCAAACAGTCTGTGAAGAACAAAGTAACCATAGGAGGTAGTATGCGCCGACACAATTTGATGCCTGCGGGGACGAGGCAACACAAGCCATTTGTTCAGTACACACGCACACTGGAAGATTGTGCACTGAAGGATGAAAGCGCTGACTCTCCCAAGAAAGCGGCGGCAATCGCGCGAATTGTTGCACGAAAATCGACCACTGAAGACAGAATGTTTGAAGAAGCGGATGGGCTGACGAGAAATGCACTTGGGATTCTTATGTCCCAAGCTGGGACCCGAGAAGTCTTACAAGTAGATTCGAAGGTCACTATCACATACAGCCGGATCGGTTACACGTCACATGAGTGCTCACCAAGTTGTGTGGCTGGCGATGATCCTGATGCCCATAAGAGAAAAAATGCTCTGGCCATTCCAAGTTTCTATGGCTGGCAGAGAGAAATCTTGAAGCAGAGCAAGAAGAGCCAACAAAAAGTCCAGTACACTGCACCCTGCGGAAGGCGATTGCGGAACATAGAGGAAGTTGCCCACTTCTTGCGACTCTGCAAGTCTCTCTTGACTGTGGACCTGTTTTGCTTTGACAGCCTTGTAAGCGCGTTTTTGTGAGTTCAAGCCAAAAGTCGTCAATACTTACATCGAAGACTTGACATATGGCAAGGAGCAGATGATCGTCCCGTGTGTCAATAGCATTGACGACACATATCCCACATTTGCTGAATATTCTTCCGAGCGCTACGCTGGAAAGGGAGTGGACCTCAACCTGGACAAGGATTTCCTTTGTGGCTGCGACTGTGAAGATGACTGTCAGGACCGAGAGAAGTGCAGCTGCCAGAAGCTGACTGTGGAGGCTACGGAAGCTCTGGCTAGCGGCCGAAATCCTTATGCAGGCTACCTCCACCGGCGACTGCTGGAGCCACACATCACGGGCGTGTATGAATGCAACTCCCAGTGCCACTGTTCCCGCCGCTGCTTCAATCGGGTGGTGCAGAATGACCTGCGCAGCCGCCTGCAGGTGTTCAAGACAGAGAAGCACGGCTTGGGCATCCGCTTCCTCGACGCCCTGCCCCATGGGACCTTTATCTGTGTTCCGGTCAGTTGCTCTGAGAACAGGGCGCGAACGAAGATGGCAACCACTATGATGATGAATACCTTGCTGAGTTGGACCACATTGAAGTGGTGGAGAAGCAGAAGGAAGGCTACGTAAGCGACGTCGGAGCTTCAGGCGAACACGACACCGATGAGAGTGTGGATGAGGAAGAAATTTGTGAAGATGTGTCCGACTCGGATTATGACTCCGACTGTGCTGATGTTCCTAAGCAGCCAAGTTCGAGGATGTGTGAACAGATGGTAAAATCACTGGATAATGACTCCTCTCAAAGTAACAAGTCCAATTATTATGAAGGTGGTGACAGTGACAGCAATGATAGCCAGAAGCCAAGCAAAAAGTGCAGGACGAATAACAGTTCCAAGAGCAAAGCGAAGAAGGGCTTGCCTCAAAAGTATACGTGTGACGAGTCTGAAGACAGCCGGCCTAGCACAAACTCTGAAAATGCAAAGGCATCGAAGAAACTAAAAAAAAGAGAGCGGTGGCAAGAACATTGTCAAGGCCAAAGTTGGGGCTGTCGCTGGCCCCGCTGAGGGCACCGAGCAGCAGCCAGCACGCTTACCTTCCACGCGCAGCTTTTTCAACGAGGAGTACTGCTACATTATGGACGCCAAGAACTGCGGCCACATTGTTCGCTATTTAAACCACAGCTGCTCACCAAACGTGTTTGTCCAGAATGTGTTCGTGGACACCCACGACTTGAGGTTCCCGTGGCAATAATTCTTCGCAGCAAGGTCCATAAGGGCTGGTGAGGAGCTCACTTGGGACTATAACTACGACGTTGGAAGTGTCCCCGAGAGGATTATGTACTGCCATTGCGGATCAGCGGAGTGCCGAGGCCGGTTAATCTGATTTTATTGCTCGCTATATCTCTTTTTTGTTTTACGCCATACAGTGCTGTGTCCTGTTGTGTATCTATGAGCAGCATGAGCACAGGCGTGCAAGGCTATAAATGTGTTCATAGTTAAGTTCAGTTTTAGTTCATCAGACTGCCACAATTTTTTGTGTGCCATTCTACGCCTAAAAACTATGGTGCGTTTTGCAATCATTGATCTCAGTATCAAACTTCATCAAATAATAAGTCATCGCTGATTTTCTCCTCAAGAGGACTGGCCTGTGCCTGGCTCCAGTGCAATATTTTAATCCAGCTTTTAACGGAGAGTGCCCGCATTGTGGGTGTACATTCTCGGACGAGTACTGCATGGTGTAGGCATTCCCGTCTACCCTGCTTACCCTCCTTTTCCCTCACCTACCAGTGAGAGCTGGGAGGCTACCCAGCTCGACTATCTACGTTAGGGATCCAAAGAGACCTCGTCGTAGGGCGCGAGGTGCCGTGGAAGCCACAGAGGTCCCGGACAAGGGACACCTCCTATTATTTGTAAGGAGCTGGTCTTTAAGGCCAGTTCCCACTCTCTCTCGAAAATAATAAATGTTTTTCACCACCTCTATTGAACTGTCACTTCCCGAGGACTGTGGATACAGTGTGCCATGTTTTGCGTTGAACTTTTGCCCAGAAGAAAGTCTGTCCAGGTGCACCAAGGCTGAGATTATTTGCTTCCACAAGTCCATTTCTGGTGTGATTTTTTTTCCAGATTCCGGCAGGGGCGCCTCCCACACCATCTGTCCGTCAACGGTGGCATGCCAAAGATCTGCCAGCAACTGACACGTGCCCCCACTGTAGCACTGCACCGGACATTTGGGATTTCCGGCACTTGTTGTGGACGTGCCTAACGACGGCTGCTATTAGAACACGTCTCCTGAGGAAGGTGGGCCTGCGGTGGAACCGCGAGCGTGACTATGTGAAGTGGACTATGAACAATCGTTTCATCAGCAACTTCTGCGACTACCTCCGCGCAACGGGTCTTCACTCTCTTTTAACTTTCAATATCCTGCATTCCTTCCCCTTTTTTCAACTTATGCCTCATAACACACCTTTTGAATAAAAAAAAGTCCTCGATTTTGACATTATTTGCAAGATAGTTCTAATTTGCCTTTCTCGCCTTCCTAAACGTACGCGTTGTTCTCAATTCCTTTTTCGGTAGGAGATGTCAGCCATTGCGTTCTCTTGACTGCGGTATCTGTTTCTTGTCTCGTCATCTGTCTTCAGAGACCCCATTTCTCATTACGGTTTTCTTTCGACTCGAAACACGGTGTTACCGGGTCAGCCGGTCTGCTCTGGCGTGAGATAAACGGCGATTCGACCACTTTTATTCTTGTGACTTCAGAGCACGCAGGAGACACGTCGTTCATTTCTATCTGTCCAGAACATCTGTGTCCCATCCTATCTTCCTTGTTTCCTTTTACTGAATTTTACGTCTCCGTAGCGTGTATGGCATTGAATGGCATATGTCAGTATTTTGCTGGCGCTGGACACAGTCGTGGATTTCTTATGCGTGGCCGTATGTACCCATACGCTACGACGTCTTCCTGCGCCTATCCAGAATCAACGCTAATGTCTGGTTGTCCTCTCGTCTTCGTCTATTGCGATGGTCCACGCCTCGACATCTTCAAGAGCCCGGACTGTTGAACGGTTCGGTATTCCATTTCAGACCACGTACAAGCGCAGACAAACAAGGACAAGGAAAGATATGTTAAAGCAAAAAAAAAGGAAATTCTTATTCACTGCATTCATTTCATCCTCGGGCCTACCTCACTTCCGTTACTCACCTCCGCTGGTTCTGCACTGACGGCCGACGTGCTAGAACCATTTACAACACAGCGAATTCGAAGTTGGCGAGTAGCTGCAAGCGGTAGCGCATTTTCAAATGCGTAAGGACACGCACAGTAAACATCGCGCATTTTATGTTCAGACTCCTTTCTTCGGTAAAAAGTATACTGTCACTTCCACTATCGCAAAGGTGGACCGCAAGCCCAATGCCGTCGGAGGAACAGTGCGAAGGAACGCAAGGAAAGAAATGACGAAATTCGCCACATCGCCTCAAGCTATCGTGAGCATATTGTTTTTCACACTAGAGCACCACGTTCCAAGCACGTGATACTCGTAAAAGACGGAGCAAATAACAATGGTAGCACTGCGTCAATTTTGTACAGCCGCGTATTTTTTTTGTCTTTTAATTCGGTGAATTTTAGATTAACGTGACCAACCTACCAATTACAAAGAAGAGTTATTGCTTTCTTGGGGATGAATTTCTCATCCCTCATCTTAGAGGCCTATGCACTTTTATCAGTTTATTTTAGATATCTACGTACACTTTCTCTCCAACGTTGGCGTCGATTTGTTTTCCTCCTGTAATGACAGACGGATAGCTATGTTTAAATGTCTCTTTATATTAATAATTACGCTAGGCAGTAAACAAGTTTTCTGCACATTCCTCTCAACGGTTTTCGCTAAACTTTAAATTTTTTGTAACGGCTACGCAACGCACCTTTCCGTGCTTTCTACCAGACCACTGGTGCGCCAAGCCTCATCAACTTTCCGAGCATCTTCAATTATTCCCAAAACAATTAGCCTTCAGGACTAAATAACGTCGCGCAATAAATTAACTGATGGCTTTGAGTCTTGCCAGGGGAGTGCGCTGTTTCCTTCAACCATGCAGACCAAGCTGGCACCTTTCCTCTCACGTGCTAAATTATGGAAGCTTATCGCACCTAGCCGAGTGGAAATGGTGCAGTTAAGAGCGCGTTGCTCTCGCTCGCAGAACCAGTCGTGGAGAAGAAGAGTTGATTTGAAGTCCCGAGAAAGCTTTTTCACTAACGTCGCGCCTTATTTATTATAGGGACGGTAATTGTGAGAGTCTCAGTGGAAGCTTCCAGCTGCCTATAGATGGGCTCGCCTGAGACGCTACATTCAACGTGCCGGATCTGGATGCTTTCCCGAATGAGTTCGCGCCGATTAGTGAAGTCATACGAAGCCCTGAAAATCTGTGCAAATGCGATTAGTTTTCACGGCTGCCACCACATGCCGCGCGGCGCTGAGCACTGAAAATTTCCGCGGGAATTTTGTATGTTCGGCACATCCCACTGATTTTCTATGACCATCGGAAATAGTTGGTGTGAGAGAAGTAAATTTATTTTTCAAGTCAGATTTTGTTGCTAGGCGGCTCAGTCGTCCGCTATAATCGCCATGTTCTTTCAGAGTCTTTTTGGACTCTCTGGTTTTCTCAAAGTTACAAGTTTCAAATATCCCCACTGAGTTGCGCGGTGTTCGCTTCTAGCGGCCAACAGATGACGCCATGAATGATATCCAGGAAAGCTGCATTGGCATGATTAAGGTTTCTTTTTAACTATTCTCCATAGCAGACTGATTAACTCTCAGAACGGTAAAGGCTACACTCTATACAAACTGACCTGCATGCCCTTGAAAAATTAATCAAGGGCACTAAGCACCACCGCAGTAAATACCGTCTCCATTTGAAGTGCAGGGTATAGGCACCTGATCGCGGAATATTCGTGAAAACGACTGATGAAACTTCAAGGAACCGGCAGACGTTTGCTGCATAGCATATTCTAGCGATCCTGCCTTGATACATGCTTACAGTGCAGGTCTAAATGCTGAACTCTCAGCATCTCCAGAATGAATCGCTGCCAAAACATTTCAAAAATTCGGCCGCGTTTCGCCTTTGTGCACTTTGCACTTTGGCTACATATAACGACCCACTAATACCTACAGGAGTCATTCCACATTATTAAAAAGATAGTGAATTGAGTATTCTTCGATTATTCTACCGTGAAACGATACGCCGGGCCGGCCTCTCAGTGCCATGTATGCAATGCTTCTCAGTGAGAAGAAATAGCCTCAATTTAATGACCGTCACAAATAAAAAGAGCTCAAAGAACAAGAAATTATCAGTTGACTGATAACACCCCTATTGAACGCTCGATAATTTACGTGCATATCTTCAGGTTAGTTCACAGGAAAATAAAGTTACCTCTAAGATTTATTTTCGGGTAGAAATCAGGTTTAACCCAATTTTGAACAAATCAGTTCGAAGGGTAATATTGGCAAAACGAAGGGACCTACACCATCGTTTATACGCGCATGCATTAACGCCATTCCGTCTCGAACAAGTGTTTCTGATTCTCGTACAGAATACTGAGACACACAGAACGCAAGTTAACACGCTTCAGATGTCGCAATGCAAGGCTGAAGTCAAAGATACCCTCCAAGTGCCTTGTTCGTCCAACTCTCATAATTAGGCAAATTTAATGCGGCGGAGAGCACCACTTTTACAGTGTCGCGGCAGAGCCTCTCGTTCCTACCCTGAAGTCCCTGCTTCAAGCACCTCAGAAGTTCTGGAAGGAGAGGGGTATACGCTTTAGCTGCTCTTTTAACATATCCACAACCAGCGCCACCTTCGCCCCCATCTCGTTCATTTAAACTCGAGTAACTTTCTTATTCCTGACTACATCGCGTCCGCTAGTTTGAGATGTCTTAACCAACTAGGAGGAGCGAACATTAAGACGGTAAGCAGCATATCTGAAAACTCAGAGGAACAAAGCTCTCGCTCTTCCACGTGAGCCCACACTGGTGTAAAGCCTCGTTTGTCGCTGAAGGCACTCCGTTTATACGTCCCTCTTTGATGAGCATATGCTTTCTAAGAGTGCTTCAACGCACTCCAGACAAGGAGAGGGAAAACCTAGCCATGCATTAAGGGCTTAACAAATCCTGTGCGGCCTCGCCCAGTCGCTCCCGGAGCATGAGCCTTCAGCGCGCAAGACCGAAGGAGACGGCCACGAATCGATAAAACACAAGAAAGCCGTAACTTCGTACTTAAGACTGTTACGAAGCTTTCGAGGTCCCCTTTTCTGCGCTGTGATATACAGCAGCACGACGATGTGTACCGATCATATCGCCTACTCCGTATCCCGCTGATACGCTAGGGTAGCGAAGTCGGTTAGGCTTGCCATTCCGTGAACCGCATGACGAACGGCCAATGCGGATGCAAAAGCTAACTCGATAACGACGTCGCAAAGGTATAAACACGTAGAGCCTTTGCAAGAACCAAACAGCCCATGGGGTTTTCTTCTCATTCAGGGAAGTCTGCGTCCTATTTCGTGGCTAGCGTTTCAAATTTTTGAAGGTGAGGGGAACTCCTGGCTTCTCGCATGATTTAGAAGTAATCACATTGGGCAGTATATTTTTGACGAAGGTTGTACATAACGCCACAGGTCACTACCTCCTGGACGGAGGCCAAAAGGTTCTGCTGCCATCGGACGCGACGTCAAGAGTAAATCACGAGTCCTTTCTTCCATTGCAGTTTCCACCTCAGTGGAAAGAAGTCCTTGAAGAAATGAACCTTGACAGCTGCCCTGATTACGAACCTGTAGTTCGGACCTAGTAGAAGTTTGGTAGTTTGGCTACAGTTCCTTCTTAGAGGCACAAGCAAAGGCCAGCGGGAATATAATCATTTACCTCAAACAAACACGAAACCGCTTGGATAGCGTGAAATTTGCGTGCGTGCGTTGCAGCAATCACCATTGCCGGATGAAAGCAAGCGCAAAGGCATTGAACGGTGTTACTGACGAAAGAGCTGCTTCAGTTTTCAAAGCGCTAACATGTTTATCGTGTTTTTTTTTTTTGCTGCTGTAATTTTTTCAGTTCAGGTGTCAGTCTAGAGGTGAGACAGATACGCTATTTCTTTTGCCCAAAAAACAATTTTCAAATAAAATTTTCAAATCAAAATTGCTTTTGGTGGAAAAAAATTGCGCAGTTATTTTCTCACATATCGGTGGACACTTGAACCATGCCGTAAGGAAATGGAAGGGGAAGGTGGGAGTGAAAGAAGAAAGAGGTGCAGTAGTGGAGGGCTCCGGAATAATTTCGACTACTGGGGATCTTAACGTGCACTAATATCGCACGGCACACGGACACCTTTTAGCGTTTCGCCTCCATTCGAACGCGGCCGCCGCGATCGGGTTCTAACCCTGGTACTCCGGATCAGTAGACGAGGTCCTCAACCACTGAGCCATCACAACGAACAGGCGCAGAATGGTTCCTGCGACTACGGCGGATTGTATGCGGCTGCATGGGGGTGGCTCGCGGTGGTGGTGGTGGTGAAAGCGTTTATTTGAATATTGCAGAGAGGTTCCGTGGGTAGCAATCCCTAGTGGGCCGCTCCCCTTACAGCACTAGGTGGAGTCCCTTATTCAGGGACCCCATTGGTCCGGGCCGCCACTCGAGCTCGCTGAACTAGGGCTGAACTAGGGCGTGTCGCCATACCTTATGTACCGAGCATAAGAGAAGCACTGGGACGTGTCCTGCGCACGTACGACGTGCACGTTTCCCACGTTCCCGCCCCCAAGTTACGGCACGAGCTCGTGAATGTCAAGGAGAAACTAAAGAAAGAAAATTTTCCGGGTGTTTTGTGCAGAATTCCCTTCGCCAAATGCGACTATGTTTACATCGGCGAGAGCGGGAATTTTGAGAGGCGTCTGAAAGAACACATGTCGGACGTGAAGAACAAGAAAGTCCCTTCCAACGCACTTGCGGAGCATGCCGTATCGGCAGGTCATAATATCTGCTGGGAAATGGCTTCTATCATCGCCAAAGAAAAGAACTGGCTTTCACGCCAGTATCTCGAGTCCTTGGTGATTCAGACCGCCAAAAAAAGACTTAATCGTAACATCGGCAATCTCCCGCCAGCCTATGCAAGATGCCTGGGACGATTATTGAAACCAATTTAAGCGTCGCGGTTCTACAAAAAAAAAATTAGTGACCAAGGCTTCCGTAAGGAAGCCAAAACGTCTGTTTTGACAAAAACCTTTGGTCGGCGTCTGCCTTTTTTCTGTTGAAATTAACTAGGGCTTGTTGGGCCGGTAGGTCCAGGCAGCTGAGCAGGGCCGCCTCCCAGTCCTCTCGGGTAGGGGAAGGGGTTAGGGTCGGAAGAGGAGGATTGTGTTGGCATGCCCAGACCATGTGGAACGTGTCAGCCACCTCCCCACAGAAAGAGCAGAGGCCAGATAAAGAACTGTCGAAATGTATGAGCACTGCCGGGCACAGTAGAGTGTTAGTAAAAAGTCTAAGCAGTATTCTCTCGTCCGCTTTCACTAGCCCCTTGAGAGGAGCCGGGTACTGACGGTGCGAGTCCCGGTTATAAGTGGTGGCGATGCGACTGACCAGCCGCGAATTTGATTGGTCGTTTGCTTCCCGACCCAAGAGGCTAGGCAGTGTTGACGCATCATCTGTTGAATTCGACTAGACTGCAGTCACTGCCAAAAGAACATAAAATACGCACCTTAACGTAATACGACCCCAGAATGCGCCAACCTTCATGTCGTTATATAACCACGATAACATAACTAACTTGTTTCCTGCTGAAACGTCACAAAAGCTTATAAGATCAGCCAAGCTTTCAACAGAAGTAAAGCCTGAACTTAAGGTAACAATGTAGAGAACGAGGAAAGGCTACAACGCGTAATAGGGCGTCAGCAACTTACACTCGAATTATTGAATGCAATACCTTCCGCTCGGTGCATGAGTAAAAAAGCAAATTATTCCGGAGCCCTCCACTACGGCACCTAATTCTTCCTTTTCTTTCACTCCCTCTCTTATCCCTTCCATTACGGCGCGGTCAGGTGTCCAACGATATACGAGACAGATACTGCGCCATTTCCTTTCCCCAAAAAACCAATTATTATTATTACCACTTTTAGATCGGAATCTGACAACCCTGCACACGAGTACTCTGAGAAGTAAGGATCCTTTCACAATGCCAGACGTGGTGAAAACGGCCTTCGGAAGGCTTCTTCAGTGAACTAGCTGCTACCAGATATTTCACTGTATTCTCACGAAGATATATTTGACAGCCATTAATTACGCAAGCCTGAACGGCTGCTTTACCACGCCATCAACGACTCGAAAGATTCTTCCTTTGTTTAAATCGCCAAGCAAGTCATGTGGCTCCATTTATGAAATGTGTTTTACTGTCTATCCGGATTTCAGCTGCCAAAGCAACCGGGGCTACGAGGGAGGCCCGTATAGGAGGCTTCTACACAATTTAAAAAACATGTGGTGTTCCTTAATGAAATAACTCTCCACTCTTGTAGGAGTAATAATTCATTTATTAAATATCATCAAAATTAGATGCGAATAATAAATTTGCCGCCACTAGGCAGCCGAAACAAAGCAGAGTGGGAACACCGCAGCGACTTAGCCAGCCGCAGCGGATCGGCAAACTCGACTGAGCCAGTGCTGCAGCGAGCTGCATGGGCCCCAAATATCTGGAACGTTGACTCCAAAATCTTGCAGCTTCTTCCCACTGTCCAGCACCTTATCTGAAAAGCGAGCAGATGAAAGAACAACGCATTTTTAACCCTTACAAAGCCTGAGGCACACTTGAAGGCAATGAGAAGCAGAAGCTATAAAGCACCCTGCTGAGAATGCTTTTGCATTGCTCCGATATGATTTAGCGTTCATGTACAGCGGATACTGGGGATGGGCGCTCTAAAGTTGTAAGGCCTTTGAGGTATCGAAAGGCACTCAGGCGATCTTGAGCTCGCTCGACTATTATAAGATGGTTTATGGTTTAGCGGGCTTTACTATCCAAAAGCGAGTCAGGCTATGATGGACACCGGTGTGAACGGCTCCGAAAATTTCGAAAACCTGGGGTTCTTTAACGTGCACTGACATAGGCTGGACCTGCAACCATCTGTCAATGGGTGGAAACGCTGGAGGACTCCTATGCTGCGCTTATGAGTTGGCGCGATAGCGTACGCCGTTCGGTGAGTCATCTGATGCTGGTGCGACTCTTTAGGTTTTAGAGCGAAAGCTCCACTTATCGCGTACAAATGCTGAAGATCATGTTACGGCCCAGATATGAGCTTTACGCGGCCTCAATTAATAAAAAACAGAATTGTGGTGTAGGTGGGAATCGAAACCGATGCTCCAGCACGTGAGACGGGGACGCTTCCACTCCGCCACGACTGTCTGACGACTCGGAAGTGAATGAAGTCGCGTCTAGTGAATGCACAGATGTCTAAGAAACATACCTTCGAGATGTGCACTGAGGCATGCATGAATAATTATGAGAATGTAAGTTACAGATTCGGAGTGCAGGGAGCGCTAGATTAAAGACAAGGGGACAACACCACACAGAAACACCGCGAGACACGAGCGCAATGTGTGGTGGTGCCCCCTTGTCTTGAATCTAGCGCTCCCCACTCTCATTAGTATGCACGACCAACTAGCCCACTAGAAAGCTTTACTGAAGTTACAGATATCCCAATTCACCGAGTAGCGAAGTAAGTATCGGAGAATGTCCTCGGTGCGTGGCGTGCAGTCGTAACGCTATCATGCGACACACACTCGAACCCCAACAAGCAATCTAAGAACGGCGATGGTCCAGCAGATGGCGTGCGTCTAGTGAATGCAAAGATGTCTTAGAAACGTATCTTCGAGTTATGTACTGAGCCTTTCATGAATAATTTATTTATGAGCGTGTGAAATACAGACGTTCGGATTAAGCGAGTAGCGAAGTTGTCCGGAACGCACTCCACGTTAGAAACGCCAAGCCGCGTCTAGTTTCCCGATAAGCCAAAACTTTCGCCCTCTAGCCAGGTTCAACAGTCGTTAAACCACAGCTGATTTTTCTTTTTTTCCCTCCACTATAACTCATCTCTCTTTCGCTCCCACCTTCTCTCCTTCCCTAACGGCGCGGTTCGGGTGTCCACCGAGAGTTGAAACATTGCGTCATTTCCTTTCCTCAAGCAAAGAAAGGAAACGCGAGCGTACCGTGTACCAGAATTCCTGCCCCTTTCCCACGTCCATAGCCTCTTTCCGCTCCTCATGGCAAAATAAGAGCGTCTTAAGCCAATGTGTTCCATCGAGGGTTACTCACAGAGAAACTAAACCATACCGTATTGTTTTCACAACACCTATATAAAAAATTCTAAGGAACCGTACCCTTTGAACGTCTATGGTCATTCATGCACAGCAACGGGGCGCCACAATAATCATGAACCCTGCGCGGTCGCTTATACGTGCGGGTCTCCAAAAGTACCGCTTCCACAGTTGCCGAGCGCTGCTCGCCTGCGCTTCGCACCTGAAGGGGTCACGGGCTCAGACCCCACGCATTTAGATCGGACTGCATGACGCGTACAGTTAACATGCCACTATCTTGTAGGTCACATTGCAGGGTCTGCACCCCGCCTACCGCAGTGAAATCGACCGTTCGATCGCCGGTCTTCCCAGGACAAGTGATTCTCACGGAGATCGAATCGATCTAGCAGCAGATCTGCAGGACAGCAAGCTCCAGGAAGAATATTCTCAGGCTGTACGGAGGCAATACTTGCGGCGGCAAAAGTGTAGCGATATAACCGAAAGGAACGGACGCGGTCCTTTGGCATCACTGCTCCCAAGTCGACATACCAATAGGGATGCGGAACACAACAGTACGAATGGTTCGGTTATGACTTAAGGAAGCCATACGACATCCGGCCCTGCTGAGCAGTTTGCGCACTGCTCGTTTCAAATCTGTCGAAACTCAACGCAGCTTCACTACGGTGCTTTCCAGCTGTGAAACATTGAAAAGTTCCGGTAGTCGCCACTTACGTGCCGTGCTGCCAAGTCCAGGCTCGAGTAGACCATCACAGCAACGCATTTCTGACGGAAGCCCTTCGCTTTCTAACACGCAGTGCGCAGCTCCTCTTGGCACCCTGGCCGTAGCAACCGACGCTGACGACGCCGCAAGCAGGAGCACCACCGTGGTACAGCGCACTCGTCCGCAGTAGGCGCAATAGCGGCTGGGGGGCAGCGGCTCGGCGCAGATGTCGTGGCAGCAGGGGAGTATCACTGATATCTGCGCGCACACCAGGCCGAAATAGCAGCAATATCGGCTTGGGTGCAGGTACCCGACGCAGGTGACGTGGCAGCAGGGGAGCGTCGCAATGTGCGGGCACTCCCGGCTGCAGTAAATGCAGTACCAACTCGGAGGCAGTGGCTCGCCGCAGATGACGTGGCAGCAGGGGAGTATCATTAATATCTGCGCGCACACCAGGCCGAAATAACAGCAATATCGGCTTGGGTGCAGGTACCCGACGCAGGTGACGTGGCAGCAGGGGAGCGTCGCTATGTGCGGGCACTCCCGGCTGCAGTAGGTGCAGTACCAACTCGGAGGCAGTGGCTCGCCGCAGATGACGTGGCAGCAGGGGAAAATCGCCATGTGCGAGCACATCCAGCCGCAGTGTGGGCTTGGAGACAGAGGACCCAGGCAGCACGTCCGATGACATTCCGCGTCATTGCTGATCCCAAGGAGAGCATAAGAGGCTACCATTCTTTCCTCCGTCGACGCCATCTGAACCGCTGACGCTCAAGAAGCTGGACTGAGTAACTAGCGTCTCAACGCAGCGAAGTGTGGATGCAGCCGACAGCGAGTGTTCCAGAGAAAGCACGACCGACGCAGGGCCAGAGGAGCGCCGATTGCGGCTCTGGATTCACGTGCGCTCGCGCTGGAACGCTGGCACGAGCTGATGCCACAGCGCGAGATAAAGAAAAAGAAGCAGCCTCACGGAAGCAATTTATTTTTTCTTTTTAATTCAAAATTCTTTTTTTCATTTGCACTCAATGCCCAACTTGAATTAGAACCCGCGGGTGTTGCACTTCCGCGTGCGTTTCATGTTCCTTTATTGTTTATTATAGTATATTTACTAGGCCACGTAAATGAACAGCTGAATAGCAATCTATGCCTCTCGATTCTTGGTTGATCCCCCAGAGTTAGTATGTGCCATCTTTTGTAAGGCCAAAGACCTCATCTGAGATTGTGCTTGTGTGGATACCGACCACTAGTACAGGACTACGTCCACTATAGTTGAGACCTATGCTATTATTTATTTGTCTAGCGAAAAGTGAAATATTTTATTAGATTATACATTGAATAGAGTACTGAAAGTAAATGGTAACTGTCTACTCTCGGTGGTTATTTCCCCAACATAGTGTAATTAATGGCTCCTTTACCATGTGGGGATAATAAATGTTTTAGATTAACATGTCTCGCGTATTAACGCGAACAACCACAAACCTTGTCTGGAAGGATAACACCTTCGTCGTCCAGTTCGTTTGCGTATCCACCTGTTAGCATCGCATGTTCATTGCACAGAACGCAGCTCAGCGTTGCCTCACACCGCTAATATTTGTGATTTCTTTATTATAGGATCTAACGCTCCACAGCGACTCACGGACTCAAACCGCCTGCCGAAAGTCGAAATTACATGAATTGCAGGATAGGTCGCCATACCCGCCTTATATGCTTTAACGCCATACCCGCCTTATAACCACGACGACTTTTCGTTCTATACAGCATACCTTAGTCACCTTGGAGGCTATATAGCGGCAGGTATTCTAACCGTGTTCATTGTTGCACTCGGTCGTTCGTGGATTCAGAGCTGCGTTCCAATACTCTAGACGTCTAGCAAGACGTCTAGTGTGACGTCTAGGAAGCAGTCTACATGTCCATGCATTGGAACTTGTCTACTGCTCACGCCGCCTCGCGGCGTAATAATGTAACTAAAGCTTATGAACAGTTGTACTACTATTTTTCACAAACTGAGCAATAACAATAATTAAAAACGTGTTTTCAACAAGTTTACACATTTCTTCTGCAATGACTTTGCGCGTAAACCGGACTGGTGGATGTGCCTATCGGTCAGTCTACTTGTAGCAGACGGGACCGCTCTCCGAAGACGACGCTAAAGTGATATGCGATTATTCTTTTATTATTGATGCTAAACTGTACATGCTCCTCGAACGTGCTCGTCCAGACGGTCCTGTAAACATAAGAAAGAATACGAAAGACTGTAATCAATATGCGCAAAATGCGATACGGCTAATATACACTGCAACAGGAAAACACATACGTGACATTAAACCTGCTGTCTGCCGTACGAGGCACTCGGAGACAGCGAGAGACCTAAATACAGCAGCGATCTTTAATCCTGCAAAGACTAAAATCAATTCGCAACATGCCGGTGTATTTGTTCTGAGAGTGTAAAGATAAAAAAGAATGCACGCTAAAGAGTTGGTGCAACTAATACAGCAACAGAAGAACACATTTGTTAACCGTGACGCCAGCCGTCTTAACGCCCGTCGAGGAAACCAACGACAGCGACGAGTATTCTCTAAAATCAAGGTGCTAATTAAGATCCGGCATCGTCAGATGCCGGATCACGTAAACAGACCTACAGCGTCCGCTGCTTTAGCAAAGCTCTCAACTGCACGATTTTCTCCTGCGTGATTCACTGCTAGGAATCACACGTCCACGAAGATTAATTAGCCACTAGTTTGCGTACCAAATAACATAATGGAATGACTCACATTTTTCCTTTCCTATACTCCGTGTACAGTCCGACGCCCGCAAGAGCACGACTCGCTCATCTGCGTACATCAGCTCCGCCATCTTTAGACAGCAAGTTAGCCTGCCCGTTCGACGCGACGCGTGGCCTGTTGGACAATATAAGGAAAGGACGCCTGCCTCACGTATATCGGTGGACACCCCCGTACCGCGCCATAAGTGAAGGAAAATCTCTTCCCTTATGGCGCGGTTAAGGTGCCCACCGAGATGAGCCATGCATTTTTCGATCACGGTCAAAGACGCCGACGACACAGGCTTTTCTGTGACACGAGCTTCTTAACGCTGTCGCGTTAAAATCCGCCGCCGTGGCTTACAGGTTGAGCTCGTGTACTGATCCGGATTACTCGGTTTCGAACCCGACCATGGCGGCCGCGATTCGATGGAGGCGAAACCCTAAGACGCCCTGTGCTGTGCGATGTCAGACCACGTTAAAAATCCCCAGTAGGTCAAAATTGTTCTGGAGTCTCCACTCCGGCACCTCTTTCTTTCTTCTCGTAGTCCCTACTTTATCCCTTCCCTTACGGCACAGTTCAAGTGTCAGCCGAGATGTAAGACAGGTACTGCGCCATTTCCTTTGCCCAAAACCCAATTTTCAAATAAAATTTTCAAACCAAAATCGGTTTTTGAGGAAAGAAATTGCGCAGTAATTGTCTCACATATCGGCGGACACCTGAAGACCGCCGTAAGAAAAAGAAAGGGAAAAGGTGGAAATGAAAGAACATAGAGGTGCAGTAGTGGAGGGCTCCGGAATAATTTGGACTACCTTGGAACCTTTAGCGTGCACAGACCTCGCAAAGCACACGGGCGCCTTTAGCGTTTCGCCTCCATTCGAACGCGGCTGTCGCGCTCAGGTTCGAACCCGTGTACTTCGGCTCAGTAGACGAGCTTCTTAACCACTGAGCCACCACAGCGAACAGGCGCAGAATGATTCCTGCGACTACGGCGGATTGTATGCGGCTGCATTTGGGTGGCTCTCGGTGGCGATGCGACTGACTGGCCGCGAATTTGATCGTTTGCTTCCAGACACAAAAGGCTAGGCATTGTTGACGCATCATCAATTCAATTCGACTTGACTGCAGTCACTGCCTAAAGAACATCAAATATGCAACTTTACATAATACGACCCCAGAATGCGCCAGGCTCCATGCCGTTATATAACCACGATAACATAACTTATTTCCTGCTGAAACGTCACAAAAGCTGCAAACATCAGCAAAGCATATAACCGAAGAAAAGCCTGTACTAAAGCTAACCATGTAGAGAACGAGGAAAGGCTACAATGTGTAATATGGCGTTAGCAACTTACGCTCAAATTATTGACTGCAATGTCTTCCGCTCTGTGCACGAATAATACAGTACATTTAGCAACACTTTTAAATCGGAACCTGACAACCCTGCACACGAGTGCTCTGAGAAGTAAGGATCCTTTCACAATGCCAGAAGTGGTGAAAACGTTCTTCGGAAGGCTTCTTATCAGTGAACTAGCTCCTTGCAGATATTTCACTGTATTTACACGAAGATATATTTGACAGCCATTAATTACGCAAAACCGCACAGCTGCTTTACCACACCATCAACGACTCGAAACATTCATTTTTATCAATCGCCAAGCAAGTCATGTGTGGCTTCATTTATGGAATATGTTTTACTGTCTATCTGGATTTAAGCTGCCAAATCCACTCGGGCAACGAGGGAGACGAGTATAGGAGGCTTCTACACAATTTGAAAAACACGTGGTGTCCCTTAATGGAATAACTGTCCTCTGTTGTAGCTGTAATTATTCGTTTATTTGGTAACATCAAAATTAGAAGCAAATAAGAGAAACTTGCGCCACTAGGCAGCCGAAAATAAGCAAACGGGAACACCGCAGCGAATCGGGAAACTCGACCGAGTCAGTGCTGCAGTGAGCTGCACGGGCCCCAAAGATGTGGAACGCTGGCTCCAATATCTTGCATCCTCTTCCGACTGTCCAGCACCCTATCTGAAAAGCGGCAGATGAAATAACAACGCATTTTTAACCCTTACGAAGCCTGAGGCACATGCTATAAAGCACCGTGCTGAAAATGCTTTTGCATTGCCCCGATATGAGTTAGCATTCACATAATGGGGATGGGCGCTCCAAAATTGTAAGGTCTTTGAGGTATCGAAAGGGACTCAGGCGATATAGAGCTCGCTCGACTATTATAAGATGGTTTATTGTTTAGGGGGATTTAACGTCCCAAAGTGAGTCAGGCTATGATGGACACCGGAGTGAACGGCTCCGAATATTTCGAACACCTGGGGTTCTTCAACGTGCACTGACATAGGCTGGACCTGCAACCATCTGTCAATGGGTGGAAACGCTGGAGGACTCCTACTGCTGCGCTTATGAGTTGACGCGATAGCGTACGCCGTTCGGTGAGTCATCTGATGCTGGTGCGACTCTTTAGGTTTTAGAGCGAAAGCTCCACTTATCGCGTACAAATGCTGAAGATCATGTTACGGCCCAGATATGACCTTTAAGCGGCCTCAATTAATAAAAAACAGAATTGTGGTGTAGGTGGGAATCGAAACCGATGCTCCAGCACGTGAGACGGCGAAGTTTCCACTCCGCCACGACTGTCTGACACTCGGAAGTGAATGAAGTCGCGTCTAGTGAATGCACAGATGTCTAAGAAACACACCTTCGAGATGTGCACTGAGGCATGCATGAATAATTATGAGAATGTAAGTTACAGATTCGGAGTGCAGGGAGCGCTAGATTAAAGACAAGGGGACAACACCACACAGAAACACCGCGATACACGAGCGCAATGTGTGGTGGTGCCCCCTTGACTTGAATCTAGCGCTCCCAAGTCTCAGTTAGCACGACCAACTAGCCCTATAGAAAGCTTTAACAAAGTTAAGATATCCCAATTCACCGAGAAGCTAATTAAGTATCGGAGAATGTCCTCGGTGCGTGGCGTGCAGTCGTAACGCTATCATGCGACACACACTCGACCCCCTACAAGCAATCTAAGAACGGCGATGGTCCAGCAGATGGCGTGCGTCTAGTGAATGCAAAGATGTCTTGGAAACGTATCTTCGAGTTATGTACTGAGCCTTTCATGAATAATTTATGAGCGTGTGAAATACAGACGTTCGGATTAAGCGAGTAGCGAACGCACTCCACGCTACAGACGTCAAGAAGCGTCTAGTTGCCCGATACGATACAACTTTCGCCCTGTAGCCAGGTTCAACAGTAGTTAAACCACAGCTAATTTTTTTTTCCTGGAGCCCTCCACTATACAACTCTATCTTTCGCTCCCACCTTCCTTCCTTCCCTAACGGCGCAGTTCGGGTGTCCACCGAGAGGTCATTTCCTTTCCTCAAGCAAACTTCAAGGAAGAAGAAGGGCCCGGCCGTTTCTTCGCAGAGCCGACCACAGGACAACCCCACTTCGAAGAAGAAGTGGAGACCGGCCCTCCTCCTCCTCCACCTCCACCCCCATGAAGCCCCTCATTTCTGCCGCAAGGCTAGGCCTATTTTATGCAGAAATAAAGACGTATAAAAAAAAGGAAACGCGAGCGTACCGTGTACCAGAATTCCTGCACTTTCCCAGCGTTCATAGCCTCTTTCCGCTCCTCATGGCAAAATAAGAGCGTCTTAAGCCAATGTGTTCCATCGAGGGTTACTCACAGAGAAACTAAATCATCCCGCATTGTTTTCACAAGACCTATATGCAAAAATCCAACGAACCGTACCCTTTGAACGGAGGTGGTCATTCATGCAAAGCAACTGGGCGCCACGATAATCATGAACCCTGCGTGGACGCTTATACGTGCGGGTCTCCAAACGTACCGCTTCCACAGTGGCCGAGCGCTGCTCGCCTGCGCTTCGCGCCTGAAGGGGTCACGGGCTCAGACCCCACGCATTTAGATCGGATTGCATGACGCGTACAGTTAACATGCCACTATCCTGTAGGTCGCATTGCAGGGTCTGCACCCCGCCTACCGCAGTGAAATCGACCGTTCGATCGCCGGTCTTCCCAGGCCAAGTGATTCTCACGGAGATCGAATCGATCTAGCAGCAGATCTGCAGGACAGCAAGCTCCCAGGAAGAATATTCTCAGGCTGTACGGAGCCAATACTTGCGGCGGCAAAAGTGTAGCGATATAACCGAAAGGAACGGACGCGGTCCTTTGGCATCACTGCCCCCAAGTCGACATACCAATGGGGATGCGGAACACAACGGTACGAATGATTCGGTTATGACTTAAGGAAGTCATACGACATCCGACCCTGCTGAGCAGTTTGCGCACTGCTCGTTTCAAATCTGTCGAAACTCAACGCAGCTTCTCTACGGTGTTTTCCAGCTGTTAAACGTTGAAAAGTTCCGGTAGTTGCCACTTACGTGCCGTGCTGCCAAGTCCTGGCTCGAGTAGACCATCACAGCAACGCATTTCTGACGGAAGCCCTTCGCTTCCGAACAAGCAGGCACAGCTCCTATTGGCACCCTGGCCGTAGCAACCGACGCTGGCGACGCCGCAAGCAGGAACACCACCGTGGTACAGCGCACTCGTCCGCAATATGCGCAATACCGGCTGGGGGGCAGCGGCTCGGCGCAGATGTCGTGGCAGCAGGGGAGTATCACTGATATCTGCGCGCACACCAGGCCGAAATAGCAGCAATATCGGCTTGGGTGCAGGTACCCGACGCAGGTGACGTGGCAGCAGGGGAGCGTCGCCATGTGCGGGCACTCCCGGCTGCAGTAGGTGCAGTACCAACTCGGAGGCAGTGGCTCGCCGCAGATGACGTGGCAGCAGGGGAGCATCGCCATGTGCGAGCACATCCAGCCGCAGTATGCGCTTGGAGACAGAGGACCCAGGCAGTACGTCCGATGACATTCCGCGTCATTGCTGATCCCAAGGAGAGCATAAGAGGCTACCATTCTTTCCTCCGTCGACGCCATCTGAACCGCTGACGCTCAAGAAGCTGGACAGGGTAACTAGCGTCTCAACGCAGCGAAGAGTGGATCCAGCCGACAGCGCACCAAGCGATCGCCTTCGCGTTCGAGAGTTCCAGAAAGCACGACCGACGCAGAGCCAGAGGAGCGCTGACTGCGGCTCTGGATTCACGTGCGCTCGCGCTGGAACGCTGGCACGAGCTGATGCCACAGCGCGAGATAAAGAAAAAGAAGAAGCCTCACGGACGCAATTTATTTTTTTCTTTTTAATTCAAAGTTTCTTTTTTTATTTGCACTCAATGCCCAACTTGAATTAGAACCCGCGGGTGTTGCACTTCCGCGTGCGTTTCATGTTCCTTTATTGTTTATTATAGTATTTTTACTAGGCCACGTAAATGAACAGGTGAGTAGCAATCTATGCCTCTCGGTTCTTGGCCGATCCCCCAGAGTAAGTATGTGCCATCTTTTGTAAGGCCCAGGACATTTGAGAATGTGCTTGTGTGGATACCGACCACTAGTACAGGACTCAGTCCACTATATATGAGACCTATGCGATTATTTATTTGTAGTGAGAAAACTGAAATATTTTCTCAGTTCTCAGGGCTCCGGAATAATTTCGACCACCTGAGGATCTTTAAAGTGCACTGACCGCACAGCATACGGGCGCATTAACGTTTCTCCTCCATCGAAACGCGACCGCAGCAGCCGGCTTAGACAAAAAAAAATATTGGCTGTGGTTTAGGTCTGGTTAACCCTAGTTGAATTGCGAAAGCTTCGTTTCCTCGGCACGTCGTCTATGGAGTGTCTCATTCCGACGCTCTCTAGAACTCAAATCGGTCTCTTCCGCAGTTGAAGACTCACTCCGGGACGTGAAACGACTTCTTCTAGCCGCATCTTCGTTACGACGCTTCTCAGGTCGTGCGGCGCGTTCTTCTGCCGTCCCGAGTGCGTTGTCTTTTCCGCACTTCGTTCTATCGTTGTTGCCGCTCTTTCGCGCTCTCCATAACGACTAGAATCCACTGAATGACTGATTGATGTTGCTGAGAGGAAAAAGGAAAAGGAACGTGCACGGGCCTGCCTGCCGGCCCAAGCCGAGCCAGGCTCGCTGCCGCGTGTTCAAAGTACGAGAGGTAAAGGATAGGAGAGCAAAGAGGGAAAGAAAAAACGCGCTGCGCTAATATGCCCCGGTCCGATCCCGGAGGCAGTGCAATACCGGGCCAACCCGTGCCAGTGTGCTTCAAGCTAAGAACTCCACCATATTCCAAAAATAAGTTTAATAACTTAGGTCCAAGGAACCGCTGCAGATTTTAAATACGTAATCACTACAATCCACTGCGGCGAGACGCATATATATATATATATATATATATATATATATATATATATATATATATATATATATATATATATATATATATATACCCCGCGAGGCGACACCTCCTCTCCCTCTACCCCAAGCACACCACCATATTCCAAAAACAAGTTTAATAACTTATGTCCAAGGACCCGCTGCAGATATTAAATCAGGTATCAGGTATCACTACAATCCACTGCGGCGAAGCGCATATATATATAGATACCCCCGCGAGGCGACACGTCCTCTCCCTCTACCCCAGCGGAGCACATCTGGTGGAGCGAGCGGCGACGGCAGCGGCGTCGACGGCGGCGCCATCTGTTGGAGCGCGGCTGCGGTGTTGTTAGGCAAAGCCACGGAATACGGCTGAAGTGCGACCCCGTGAAAAGCCGAGCTGGCTGCCTGCCTGGCGTAGTGTTGCTTTCGCAAAAAAAGTAATATTCAAATTTTCAAAAACCGCACAGTACACGGGCCTCCAGCATTTCACCTTCATCGAAATACGACCGCCGCGGCCGCGATCAAACCCGCATCTTTCGGGTCAGCATCCGAGTGCCACGAAGCTTAGTCCATGCACTTGGAGTAATGAATGCACGGCAAGGTGACCGCGGGGATGAGCGCCACTGACAGGAGCGATGCACCGCAGCGAGCTACAGTGTGAATGGAGTTGTAAATTTTGCAGCGGAATCTAGCATTGTATAAGCCATTTAGGGGGTACAACAGCAGCCGTAACGCGTTACAGGTTACGAAGGTTACACGTCACGCGCAGCGCAGTTGAGGCTGAGGTGGCTAGTGTGAAGCGAGACAGTTACTTTCGCAGCGGTGGCAGCTCGTGAAACACCTAATCGTTCAGATCCCGCTTGTTGCCGTTGTCATGCTGCTGATCTGCTGATACAAGTGATCGTGCGAGCCTTTCGATTGTACCTGTGGGAAACACTGCAAAGTGTGCCACGCTGAAGTCCCGATGCTCTGACCATCTCGATTGGTCACTTCGACGAACTTTGCGGCGCATGCGCACCTAGCACACTTCAGGAGCCGATATAAATGAGCGTTTTCCCGCACGGTGGTCACTTGGCAGCGGTCACATCTCTTGGAATCCTGCTTGTTACAGGTTGGTGTTGGAAGCTCTTTTAGTATTGTATTATGTATCAAGCTGCAGTGTTGTTGCTGCCGCTGTCATAGCATTGCCATGCAGTCCTGTTTTGTTCGTTTCATTTTTCTCAGTTTTTTCCTGTTTTGTGCTCCGATTTCTTCTCAGCTCAATTTTTTACTTGCCTCGCATGTCAGTTGCCCGTTAGCACAAAGGAAGGGTCGGTGCTATGTTCCGAATGTTAGAATATTGCTTCGGCAAGTGCGCTGGCATAAATGAAACATATTTCCAAGCAAAAAATTGGCAGTGGCTTAGTTCCGCTATGCCTTGATATGCGTAGCGGGAGATACATTTCCCTGGCTGGGCTTGTTCTTCTGGTAATGCCAAACGCAAAGTGTCATACATTGGATTACTCACTGGTATCAAGTTCTTTTGGCGCCACAGCCTTTCGCACACACTACAAATGTGTTCAAACGGATTCTTCACAAAGTCTGCTTCAAATGTCGCAGATGCACATTCGGAAACTCGAATGGCGTGATCAGTCAAACGATGCGCCTTCTCATCATCTTCGGTTGGTTCGCGTTGACTGACGCCTTCCATAAGCTTCATCTCGACGGCTATGCGGCGTCTATTACGCTCGGCAGTCTGGCGTATCCGTTTGACAAGGTGTTCCTCTCTCTGGTCGGGCATCTCCGCTGCTCTCTTCGCCTTCTGACGCTCATTCTCTGTTGAGTAGCCAATTGCCATGTGACAACCTCCGGATGGGAAGAGTTATTGTTCTGTTGTCCATACCACCGTTTAGCAGCGGCTAGACTCTCCTTCTGTGCATCCATATCAAGCGTTGCGATACAGCCGCCGATTACATCTCCGCCTTTTATACGCAACGCTGCGCATGCGACGACGCGCGGTTCGGGTGATAGAGCGGCGTGCGGCGAGGCGGTGGTGACGAACGCGGCGCAGCTGTGGGGTCTCTCTCGTTACGATAGTATCGGCGCATCATCCGCGTGACGTCACATTCACCTTCGACGGTGCAGCGGACGCGGCGGCGCCGAAGCGCGCGCCGCACCCACTGCTCCTCTCCGCTTGCCATGGTAACGGCGCATGCGCACAACTGGCACCTCGCATGTACCGCGAAATGCTCGACTGGTAGCCTAGTGTAGCCCCCGCTACAAAACAGAATCCGCCAAATCGTTCTGGAGATGCCCAACATGCAGAAACGCTGGAGTACGCATTGCTTACAGCGAAGATTAAAATTGACGCTCTCACGGCCGTCAAACAAAACCACGAAAGCCTGGCTGCTCTAGCTGAACAAAAATTAGAAATCTAGGTTTTGGGGAAAGGAAATGGCGCAATATGTCTCGCATTTCAGCGGACACCTGAATCACGCCCGCAGTAGGGGAAGAGATAAAAGAGAAAGAAAGAAGAAAGGTGCCGTAATGGAGGGCTCCGGAGTAATTTCGACCACCTGCGGACTTTAACCTGCACTGCCATCGCAAAGCACACAGGTGCCTTTGCGTTTCGCCTCCATTGAAACGCTGCGCCGCGGTCGGGTTTGAACCTGAATATTCTGGATCAGTAGTCGTGCGCTCTAACTACTGAGCCCCCATAGCAAGTGAACAAAAATTATTGGCGTGGAAAATGACCAGTTTATGCCCAGGAAGTAAGATGAGTAGGAACGTAAGATAACCCGACAGGACACTCAAATAAAGGCTATCAGAGAGAGGGTGACAAAGACAGGAGAGAATCTAGTTCATATTGCAGTACAAGGTGAGCTTCAGCAACAGCTAAATAACCTAGAATTGCATAGTCCGGGGCTTAATCTGGAGCTATACGGCGTCCTTGTCACGGGCGAGAACCTATTATCGTCACTAACTCACTGACTGTGACATTGCATAAGCTCACCGCCTACCAGTGAGGCAAGATAAAGTTCCTGGTGTTATTATCCGGTTTACCGAGCAAAAGACAAAGGACACAAGGCTACAGAAAAAGAAGGCGCTTAAGGACACTGAACTGAACGCTTTCATTCAGGAAAATTGAACTCGTTACCGCAAAGCACTTTTTCGAGCTGCGAAAGAAGAGGCAAAGGAAACAGGTTATGCGTTTGTCTTGTATGTTAACGGAACAGTTCTCGCTCGATAAACCACTGGCAGAGTTTCCATTGGTAACTGCAACTTTTGTTTGGTTCGTTCTTTTGTGTTTAAAGAAAGCGCAATTGATCAGTCTCGTTATTTGTCTAGGGGTGTGAATCAAGCTGTCAGTTTTCGGCGGCCTCTCACAAACGTATTTCCTTGAATACTAGATCTGTGAAGAAGAAAGGGTTTTGTTTAGAAGAATGTTTTGCCCATATTCCTCAGCTTTGCCCGTTTTCAATTTTGCGCAGTAATGTTAACGGAGAAGTGGCGAATGTGATTCTGATGTTTTCACGGTGAAAGATTTTACAGCATATTATGTAAAAAGACATGTTCGCGGCGGTGGTGGTGCATTATTGCTTATACACGGCATAGAAAGCCATTCACTTGAAACATGCGCTGTAATTACCCAAGATAATGAAATTCTGATGCAGATTGCTGGTCACTGGCCAAAGTCAAAAGATGAAAATACGTTTCGGGATCACTACGGCTCCCTTGTTCACTATCGGTGAACAAGGGAGCCGATAGTGAACAAGGGAGCCGTATTGCTCCCGAAACGTATTTTCATCTTTTGACTTTGGCCAGTGACCAGCAATCTGCATCAACATGATTCCTGACCAGACGGTATGCCGTCAAACCCTCGACTACATAATGAAATTCTGTCGGTACGCATATCTCTGTGTTTTTTTTTTGTTACCGGCCTCCTAACTTTAATATTGCGTCAATTTTGCACTTATATGACCTGTTCCTCGATTCTTTAATTTACTTTATGAGGCTTTAACCTCGCAAAGCGGCAAAGGCTATGAGAGACGCCTTAGCGAAGGGCTCCGGATAATTTCGACCCCCTGGGTTTCTTTAACGTAGACTGATATCCCACAATACACGCACGTCTAGAAATTCGCCTGCATTGAAAATCGACCACCGCGGCTGAGATCGAACCCACGTCTCTCGGGTCAGCAGCCCATAACCATTGACCCACCGCTCCGACTGTTCCTGGGTTCTGTTGTTCAGTGTCACGATCAGGAAACTT
Organism: Amblyomma americanum; assembly: GCA_030143305.2. Lineage (NCBI taxonomy): Eukaryota > Metazoa > Arthropoda > Arachnida > Ixodida > Ixodidae > Amblyomma > Amblyomma americanum. Next base: position 136,306 of record JARKHS020026091.1, on the reverse strand, counting down.
GTGGCGACTTTTTAAAAATTGATATGAATATCCCCAGCACATATGCTGTAGATTTTAATACGACCATTATGGCTAATGGTTTTCACTCGGTTAATATACCAACCACTGGCCTGAAAGACGCAGGTTCGATCTCGGCCACGGCGGTCGCATTTCGACGCAGGCGATGTGCTAGAGGCCCGTGTACTCTACGATGTGAGTGAGCGCTAAGAACCCCAGGTGGTCGAAATTAACCGCGGCGTCCCTCATAGCCTTAGTCGGTTCGGGATGTTGTACCTTATAACACCAAACCAATATACCAACAAAGGGCACCAGTAAAATTTTGCGATTCTGTTCTCGATTTTATTATCACTAACACTATAGAAACCGAATATTATATCAGGTGCTTTATCTTGTTGCATTAGTGATCATCTTTGCTTACACAGATAAGGCGTGTGCATTAAGAAGTAAATCTATATCATTCACATACCAAGCAACAGCGGCGACATCGTTAGTCTTTTGGTGACGATCGAGCTCCCGCAAAGATATTTGAGCGAGATATCCGAACACGATGATGCATATGTTCAGTTCCGTTCAGTTTTATTCCTTAAAGGCCCCCATTTCAGGGGGTGTTACATAAGGGGTGGGATTACATTTGTAGTGAGGAAAACAAACAGCGATGGTAATTTAACATTGAAGGTGATCTGTTACGCTTTCTTTAAAAGCAGATGTTGAAGCGATGGCGACGATGTCATGGGGTAGGCCGTTCCAGTCCGTGGCTGCTCGAAGAAATAACGAAGCTGAAAACGTAGTAGTGCGTGATAGTGGGCGGGCAACTTGAAGGGGATGACTGGTGCGGTGAGATATGCGTGATGCGGCGGCGATATACGGTGCTTGATTGAGAGAAGAATAAAAGAATTTGTGATAAAGGGTGAGGCTAGCAATGCGACGACGAAAAGAGAGGGGTGGCAGTCCGGATGTAGCTTTCAAGGATGAGACACTGACGTCATATGAGTATGAGGAATGAATGAATCGGGCAGCACGATTCTGCACAGCTTCCAATGCGGTCATTAGATATGCTTGTTGTGGGCTCCAGATGGGGGATGCATATTCTAATTTGGGTCTTATAAGTGATTTATACGCGAGCAATTTAACATTTGGTGGGGCAAGACGAAGGTGACGTTTTAGAAAACCGAGTGTTTTGTTTGATGCTGAAATGATGTTACCAATATGAACCTGCCATGATAGATTAGAAGAGAGGGTGACTCCTAGATATTTATATGATTGTACTTGCTCAATCTGTGTGTTAGAAATTGAATAATAAAAGAGATAAGGATTGTGACGACGAGTGCACGATGTTGCTGTTTACTGCGACTGACTTGCACTTCAGCATGGACACTAACCTACGAACTGATTGCGTCTTTTTAGATTTTGCTAAAGCTTTTGAACGCGCTGCACATTCCCATTTGTTCTCGAAATTACCTGCGCTTTGCCTAGATCTACTCTTTAACACTGACATGGGTTCGTAATTCTCTTTTCGGCAGCAGGACCGAACACTTAACAATTTTACCTCCTCAGTCTGTGACGTAACATCTGGTGTGCCCCAAGGCAGTGTTATTTGCTCTTTATTGTTCCTAATATACTTTAACAATTTACCCTTTGGTATAGCGTTTCGATGAAATTCACTGGTCATGGCCGAACACCAATGACGTTTCGGGAGCACTACGGCTCCCTTGTTCACAGTGAGCAATCATTTGAACGTCCCGGGCTTTTTGTAGCGGTTAGTATCTTTCTTAGCCACATTCGTGAAGGTAGGGTGCAATGTGCCGTCATTCATAATTATTGTGTTCGGCGCACTCTGGATGATTAGTGACTCGAGATTTTGGCGGGCTTATACATTCTTTTCTGTTGCCACTATATATGCTTCATCCCAGTTAATTTCATGGCCAGTCTTTTGCGCATGATCCACGATTGCGTTCGTTGTCACGTTTCCTTTTCGTACATCGTACTGATATTCTTTCAGGCGTCAAGGGAAATCTTTCGTTTCGCCTATGTAAACTGATAAACAGTCGGCTGAGGCAGTTTTGTAAACAACGCCGGGCATACCGTCTTCTCTGCAAATTTTTGTGGACGATTTCATCATTTACTTCCCTTCAGTGCCACGGATGATAATTACCTTGCTCTCCGGAGACACCTGAACCTCATTTCAGACTGATGTAATAAATGGCAAAAGACGCCTAACTCGACTAAATGCCATATTATCTCTTTGAGCAGCAGCCATACTAAGTCTGACTTCTTGTACCCCATAAAAAGCACTATAATGTCTCGGACACCATCATACAGGTATTTATAATAGGTATTCATCTGAAGCATAATTCTTCACAGGCCATGCACATTCGCGCCAAAGCCTACAGATAACTAGAGCACCCGTGTCGGAACTTGCGAAACTTTCCTAACAGCGTAAGACAGCTGGCAAACCTAACAATCGTACGGCCACAACAAGAATTTGCATCACCTACATGGTCACCATACCAAAACTACCTAATCAGCATGCTAGAATCCATCCTGAATAGAGCCGCACTCGTTCCATTACACGCAGCTACAGCCCCCCCTACGGCATAACAAATATAAAACGATATCGGCCTCGAGTTGTTAGATATTGTCACGTAGTGGTGACGGCAGTCGACGCAGCGATGAAGAAGGACGAAAGGGTATTATAAAAGAGCTGTTTATTGGGCCGACTTCCACCCAAAATGGACTGAATCACTCGGCGGCGGCGAAGCGACAAGCGTGCTCGGCGGTCGTCGAACAGAATGCCGGCCGCTGTCGGCCGTGCTCAATTTGAAGCTGATAGCGAACTTTCGAGATAAAGAGCGCAAAGTTACTAGAACATTCCGGAACAACGTAGAATCATCTCTGCCTGGCTGCGATCAACCGAAATAAATCTAGTCACGTCTTGCGTAGCAAACAAAGCGATAAAGTGATGTGGCGGCAGATTTGAAAAAACGAACACACTGCAAATATTCTCGGCAATATTCGTCTTTCCATCGCTTTTTTATGCTTAGTTCATAAATATCATTACAGCACCAGGTCATCTTCATCACCTCTCGAAGCGCCTTCAGGCATTTCACGCCACCTACATTCCACGTGCACTTCCACGTGCACTTCCACGTGCCATGCTGTGGATCAGCGGGTGAGTAAGTGAGTGAACTTTATTGATTTATTAGTTATTGAGCTGACTTCATGAGAGACTTACTGATAGTCGGGGCCCCTATTTCAGGGCTGCGCTGGCAGCAGCTGGCTCTTCTGCCGAGCGGACCACCATTCCGAAACCGAGTGGACCTCCTTCCGGGCTTCGTTAGCATCCGCGTGTAAAAAGAAGCAACGTCCGTGCGTACGGGCGACCGACCTCCCCTCCCTGCTATTGGTGACGACATGCCACGCTGAGGTGACGCTCTAACGCCATCCTTGGACGGAAGAGTCTACAAGAGGCCACAGGGGAGGCATCGGCGAGCGAAAGCAGCTGCAGCGCCATGACGTTGTCGCTGGGCAGCGAACCTGGTAGTGGCGGCGGTGGCGACTGGCAAGACACCAACGGCGATGAGCCCTCGAAGCCCAAGCGTATGCGACAGAACGAGGGTGACCAGTACTTTGTGTGTGACTTCGACATCCTGGGCGCCACTGACTCCGTCTTCAGCTCCATCAACGTTGAAGATGTGCTCAAGGAGCAGATATGCAAGTACAGCCGCCTTAGCAGCCTGGCCAATATGGAACGTAAGTTCCTTGAAATCGACATCGCCTTTTACAGAATGGAGTATCAAATACAGAAATTGAAAGAAAAGAAAAGCCTGGAAAAGACTTCTGCCCTAAACATTCCAGACGTTCACTTTTTCGATGCCTTTGTCAGAGTAGACCGAAACTTCAAGATACCAGATCCCACTTCTAGAAGGCCAGATCCACCATTGCCAACTCATACGCCCAGTAATGTCAGCACTCTCTCGAAAGCGTCTGCTGGTTGCTCTGATGAGATTACTCCTGTTGGGAACTACCCGCCTGTGCCTTACAACCATCCTCCACAGGGCCCAGTCGTTCACATGAAGCTCGAGATCTCATCAAAAGTCCTGGCGACGCGCACCTTTCCCTTGGGAGAATTCTACAAGGCCCGTATCATCCAGATTCATGAACCTTCCAAGAAATCTAAGTCTGAGCCGATGTACCTAGTAAGGCCTGAAGCACGGAAGGGAATCCCAAGTAGTCTGGCACTGAAATGGCATTGTAAGCGGGAACTGGCCTATGCCGACCACCCTGCTGCTGTCCTTAATGTTGGAACGAGAGTAGTCGCCCCTTACTCAGACGAGTCATCCCTGCCTCGACAGTCTTTGTACGCTGGGATCATTGCTGAGCCGCCGAAGCCTCTGAACCGCTTTCGTTACCTAGTCATCTTTGATTATGGATATGCTCAGTACGTGGATATTGACAAACTGTTTGTGATGTGTGGAGCCTCCAAGAATGTGTGGGAGGACATGTTTCAGGACATCAGAGGCTTTGTGCGCGATTACCTTGAAAAATACCCGGAGCAGCCGATGCTTTGGCTACGCAAGGGCCAGGTGGTCAAGACTGAGTGGATGGGTGACTGGTGCATGGCACGGGTGGTCACGGTAGACTCCAGCATGGTCAAGATGCTGTTTGAAGTGGACAAGCACACTGAGTGGATCTACCGTGGTTCGACCAGGTTGTCTCCGCTATATTCGCTCCTCAAACTGTCTGTGAAGAACAAAGCAACCACAGGAGGTAGTATGCGCCGACACAATTTGATGCCTGCGGGGACGAGGCAACACAAGCCATTTGTCCAGTACACACGCACACTGGAAGATTTTGCACTGAAGGATGAAAGCGCTGAGTCTCCCAAGACAGCGGCGGCAATCGCGCGAATTGTTGCACGAAAATCGACCACTGGAGACAGAATGTTTGAAAAAGCGGATGGGCTGACGAGAAATGCACTTGGGATTCTTATGTCCCAAGCTGGGACCCGAGAAGGGTTACAAGTAGATTCGAAGGTCACTATCACATACAGCCGGATCGGTTACACGTCACATGAGTGCTCACCAAGTTGTGTGGCTGGCGAAGATCCTGATGCCCATAAGAGAAAAAATGCTCTGGCCATTCCAAGTTTCTATGGCTGGCAGAGAGAAATCTTGAAGCAGAGCAAGAAGAGCAAACAAAAAGTCCAGTACACTGCACCCTGCGGAAGGCGATTGCGGAACATAGAGGAAGTTGCCTACTTCTTGCGACTCTGCAAGTCTCTCTTGACTGTGGACCTGTTTTGCTTTGACAGCCTTGTAAGCGCGTTTTTGTGAGTTCAAGCCAAAAGTCGTCAATACTTACATCGAAGACTTGACATATGGCAAGGAGCAGATGATCGTCCCGTGTGTCAATAGCATTGACGACACATATCCCACATTTGCTGAATATTCTTCCGAGCGCTACGCTGGAAAGGGAGTGGACCTCAACCTGGACAAGGAATTCCTTTGTGGCTGCGACTGTGAAGATGACTGTCAGGACCGAGAGAAGTGCAGCTGCCAGAAGCTGACTGTGGAGGCTACGGAAGCCCTGGCTAGCGGCCGAAATCCTTATGCAGGCTACTTCCACCGGCGACTGTTGGAGCCACACATCACGGGCGTGTATGAATGCAACTCCCAGTGCCACTGTTCCCGCCGCTGCTTCAATCGGGTGGTGCAGAATGGCCTGCGCAGCCGCCTGCAGGTGTTCAAGACAGAGAAGCGCGGCTGGGGCATCCGCTGCCTCGACGACCTGCCCCATGGGACCTTCATCTGTGTCTATTCCGGTCAGTTGCTCACAGAACAGGGCGCGAACGAAGATGGCAACCAGTATGGTGATGAATACCTTGCTGAGCTGGACCACATTGAAGTGGTGGAGAAGCAGAAGGAAGGCTACGAAAGTGATGTCGCAGCTTCAGGCGAACACGACACCGATGACAGTGTGCATGAGGAAGAAATTTGTGAAGATGTGCCCGACTCGGATTATGGCTACGACTGTGCTGACGTTCCTAAGCAGCCAAGTTCGACAATGTGTAAACAGATGGTAAAATCACTGGCTAATGACTCATCTCACAGTAACAAGTCCAATTATTATGAAGGTGGTGACAGTGACAGCAATGATAGAAGCCAGAAGCCAACCAAAAAGTGCAGGACGAATAACAGTTCCAAGAGCAATGCGAAGAAGGGCTCGCCTCAAAAGTATACGTGTGACGAGTCGGAAGACAGCCGGCCTAGCACAAACTCTGAAAATGCAAAGGCATCGAAGAAACTAAAAAAAAGAGAGCGGTGGCAAGAACATTGTCAAGGCCAAAGTTGGGGCTGTCGCTGGCCCCGCTGAGGGCACCGAGCAGCAGCCACCACGGTTACCTTCCACGCGCAGCTTTTTCAACGAGGAGTACTGCGGCATTATGGACGCCAAGAACTGCGGCCACATTGTTCGCTATTTAAACCACAGCTGCTCACCAAACGTGTTTGTCCAGAATGTGTTCGTGGACACCCACGACTTGAGGTTCCCGTGGCAATAATTCTTCGCAGCAAGGTCCATAAGGGCTGGTGAGGAGCTCACTTGGGTCTATAACTACGACGTTGGAAGTGTCCCCGAGAGGATTATGTACTGCCATTGCGGATCAGCGGAGTGCCGAGGCCGGTTAATCTGATTTTATTGCTCGCTATATCTCTTTTTTCTTTTACGCCATACAGTGCTGTGTCCTGTTGTGTATGTATGAGCAGCATGAGCACAAACGTACAAGGCTGTAAATGTGTTCATAGTTAAGTTCAGTTTTAGTTCATCAGACTGCCACAATTTCTTTGTGTGCCATTCTACGCCTAAAAACTATGATGCGTTTTCCAATCATTGATTTCAGTATCAAACTGCTTCATCAAATTAAAAGTCATCGCTGATTTTCTCCTCACGACGACTGACCTGTGCCTGGATCCACTGCAATATTTTAATCCAGCTTTTAACGGAGAGTGCCCGCATTGTGGGTGTGCGTTCTCGGACGTGTACTGCGTGGTCTTGGAATGCACCTCAAACCCTCCTTACCCTCTCTTTCCCTCACCTACCCGAGAGAGCTGGGAGGCTACCCAGCTCGACTATCTACGTTAGGGATCCAAAGAGACCTCGTCGTAGGGCGCGAGGTGCCGTGGAAGCCACAGAGGTCCCGGACAAGGGACACCTCCTATTATTTGTAAGGAGCTGGCCTTTAAGGCCAGTTCCCACTCTCTCTCGTAAATAATAAATGTTTTTCACCACCTCTATTGAACTGTCACTTCCCGAGGACTGTGGATACAGTGTGCCATGTTTTGCGTTGAACTTATGCCCAGAAGAAAGTCTGTCCAGGTGCACCAAGGCTGAGATTATTTGCTTCCACAAGTCCATTTCTGGTGTGATTTTTTTTCCAGATTCGGGCAGGGGCGCCTCCCACACCATCTGTCCGTCACCGGTGGCATGCCAAAGATCTGCCAGCAACTGACATGTGCCCCCACTGTAGCCCTGCACCGGACATTTGGGATTTCCGGCACTTGTTGTGGACGTGCCAAACGACGGCTGCTATTAGAAAACGTCTCCTGAGGAAGGTGGGCCTGCGGTGGAACCGCGAACGTGACTATGTGAAGTGGACTATGAACAATCGTTTCATCAGCAACTTCTGCGACTACCTCCACGCAACGGGTCTTCACTTCTTCTTTTAACTTTCAGTATCCTGCATTCCTTCCCCTTTTTTCAACTTATGCCTCATGGCACACCTTTTGAATAAAAAAAAAAGTCCTCGCCTTTGACATTATTTGCAAGATAGTTCTAATTTGCCTTTCTCGCCTTCCTAAACGTACGCGTTGTTCTCAATTCCTTTTTCGGTAGGAGATGTCAGCCATTGCGTTCTCTTGACTGCGGTATCTGTTTCTTGTCTCGTCATCTGTCTTCAGAGACCCCATTTCTCATTACGGTTTTCTTTCCGAACTCGAAACACGGTGTTACCGGGTCAGCCGGTCTGCTCTGGCGTGAGATAAACGGCGATTCGACCACTTTTATTCTTGTGACTTCAGAGCACGCAGGAGACACGTCGTTCATTTCTATCTGTCCAGAACATCTGTGTGCCATCCTATCTTCCTTGTTTCCTTTTACTGAATTTTACGTCTCCGTAGCGTGTATGGCATTGAATGGCATATGTCAGTATTTTGCTGGCGCTGGACACAGTCGTGGATTTCTTATGCGTGGCCGTATGTACCCATACGCTACGACGTCTTCCTGTGCCTATCCAGAATCAACGCTAATGTCTGGTTGTCACTCTCGTCTTCGTCTATTGCGATGGTCGCCGCCTCTACATCTTCAAGAGCCCGGACTGTTGAACGGTTCGGTATTCCATTTCAGACCACGTACAAGCGCAGACAAACAAGGACAAGGAAAGATATGTTAAAGCAAAAAAAAAAGGAAATTCTTATTCACTGCATTCATTTCATCCTCGGGCCTACCTCACTTCCGTTACTCACCTCCGCTGGTTCTGCACTGACGGCCGACGTGCTAGAACCATTTACAGACACAGCGAATTCGAAGTTGGCGAGTAGCTGCAAGCGGTAGCGCATTTTCAAATGCGTAAGGACACGCACAGTAAACATCGCGCATTTTATGTTCAGACTCCTTTCTTCGGTAAAAAGTATACTGTCACTTCCACTATCGCAAAGGTGGACCGCAAGCCCAATGCCGTCGGAGGAACAGTGCGAAGGAACGCAAGGAAAGAAATGACGAAATTCGCCACATCGCCTCAAGCTATCGTGAGCATATTGTTTTTCACACTAGAGCACCACGTTCCAAGCACGTGATACTCGTAAAAGACGGAGCAAATAACAATGGTAGCACTGCGTCAATTTTGTACAGCCGCGTATTTTTTTTGTCTTTTAATTCGGAGAATTTTAGATTAACGTGACCAACCTACCAATTACAAAGAAGAGTTATTGCTTTCTTGGGGATGAATTTCTCATCCCTCATCTTAGAGGCCTATGCACTTTTATCAGTTTATTTTAGATATCTACGTACACTTTCTCTCCAACGTTGGCGTCGATTTGTTTTCCTCCTCTAATGACAGACGGATAGCTATGTTTAAATGTCTCTTTATATTAATAATTACGCTAGGCAGTAAACAAGTTTTCTGCACATTCCTCTCAACGGTTTTCGCTAAACTTTAAATTTTTTGTAACGGCTACGCAACGCACCTTTCCGTGCTTTCTACCAGACCACTGGTGCGCCAAGCCTCATCAACTTTCCGAGCATCTTCAATTATTCCCAAAACAATTAGCCTTCAGGACTAAATAACGTCGCGCAATAAATTAACTGATGGCTTTGAGTCTTGCCAGGGGAGTGCGCTGTTTCCTTCAACCATGCAGACCAAGCTGGCACCTTTCCTCTCACGTGCTAAATTATGGAAGCTTATCGCACCTAGCCGAGTGGAAATGGTGCAGTTAAGAGCGCGTTGCTCTCGCTCGCAGAACCAGTCGTGGAGAAGAAGAGTTGATTTGAAGTCCCGAGAAAGCTTTTTCACTAACGTCGCGCCTTATTTATTATAGGGACGGTAATTGTGAGAGTCTCAGTGGAAGCTTCCAGCTGCCTATAGATGGGCTCGCCTGAGACGCTACATTCAACGTGCCGGATCTGGATGCTTTCCCGAATGAGTTCGCGCCGATTAGTGAAGTCATAGGAAGCCCTGAAAATCTGTGCAAATGCGATTCGTTTTCACGGCTGCCACCACATGCCGCGCGGCGCTGAGCACTGAAAATTTCCGCGGGAACTTTGATTGTTCGGCACATCCCACTGATTTTCTATGACCATCGGAAATAGTTGGTGTGAGAGAAGTAAATTTATTTTTCAAGTCAGATTTTGTTGCTAGGCGGCTCAGTCGTCCGCTATAATCGCCATGTTCTTTCAGAGTCTTTTGGGACTCTCTGGTTTTCTCAAAGTTACAAGTTTCAAATATCCCCACTGAGTTGCGCGGTGTTCGCTTCTAGCGGCCAACAGATGACGCCATGAATGATATCCAGGAAAGCTGCATTGGCATGATTAAGGTTTCTTTTTAACTATTCTCCATAGCAGACTGATTCACTCTCAGAACGGTAAAGGCTACACTCTATACAAACTGACCTGCATGCCCTTGAAAAATTAATCAAGGGCATTAAGCACCACCGCAGTAAATACCGTCTCCATTTGAAGTTCAGGGTATAGGCACCTGATCGCGGAATATTCGTGAAAACGACTGATGAAACTTCAAGGAACCGGCCGACGTTTGCTGCACAGCATATTCTAGCGATCCTGCCTTGATACATGCTTACAGTGCAGGTCTAAATGCTGAACTCTCAGCATCTCCAGAATGAATCGCTGCCAAAACATTTCAAAAATTCGGCCGCGTTTCGCCTTTGTGCACTTTGCACTTTGGGTACATATAACGACCCATTAATACCTACAGGAGTCATTCCACATTATTAAAAAGATAGTGAATTGAGTATTCTTCGATTATTCTACCGTGAAACGATACGCCGGGCCCGCCTCTCAGTGCCATGTATGCAATGCTTCTCAGTGAAAAGAAATAGCCTCAATTTAATGACCGTCACAAATAAAAAGAGCTCAAAGAACAATAAATTATCAGTTGACTGATAACACCCCTACTGAACGCTCGATAATTTTTGTGCATATCTTCAGGTGCGCTCCCACGAAAATAAAGTTACCTCTAAGGTTTATTTTCAGGTAGATATCAGGTTTAACCCAATTTTGAACAAATCAGTTCGAAGGGTAATAATGGCAAAACGAAGGTCCCTACACCATCGTTTATACGCGCATGCATTAACGCCATTCCGTCTCGAACAAGCGTTTCTGAATCCCGTACAGAATTCTGAGACACACAGAAGGCAAGTTAACACCCTTCAGATGTCGTAATGCAAGGTTATAGCCAGAGATGCATTTCAAGTACCTTGATCGTCCAACTGTCATTATTACGCCAATTTAAAGCGGCGCAGAGCACCCCTTTTACAGTGTCGCGGCAGAGCCTCTCGTTCCTACCCTGAAGTCCCTGCTTCAAGCACCTCAGAAGTGCTGGAAGGAGAGGGGTAAACGCTTCAGCCGCTCTTTTAACATATTCACAACCAGCGCCACCTTCGTCCCCATCTCGTTCATTTAAACTCGAGTAACTTTCTTATTCCTGACTACATCGCGTCCGCTAGCTTGAGATGTCTTAACCGACTAGGCGGAGGGAACATTAAGACGGTAAGCAGCACATCTGATAGCTCAAATGAACAAAGATCTCGCTCTCCCACGTGAGCCCACACTGGTGTAAAGCCTCGTTTGTCGCTGAAGGCACTCCTTTTATACGTCCCTCTTTGATCAGCATATGCTTTCTAAGAGTGCTTCAACACTCTCCAGACAAGGAAAGGGAAAACCTAGCCCATGCATTAAGGGCTTAACAAATCCTGTGCGGCCTCGCCCAGTCGCTCCCGGAGCATGAGCCTTCAGCGCGCAAGACCGAAGGGGACGGCCACGAATCGATAAAACCCAAGAAGAGGGCGCTCGACTACTGATCCGGAGTTCCCGGGTTCGAACCCGACCGCGGCGGCTGCGTTTTTATGGAGGAAAAACGCTAAGCCTCCCGTGTGCTGTGCGATGTCAGTGCACGTTAAAGATCCTCAGGTGGTCGAAATTATTCCGGAGCCCTCCACAACGGCACCTATTTCTTCCTTTCTTCTTTCACTCCATCCCTTATCCCTTCCCATACGGCGCGGTTCAGGTGTCCAACGATATATGAGACAGATTCTGCGCCATTTCCTTTCCCCAAAAAACAATTATTATTATTATTATAACTTCGTACTTACGACTATTACGAAGCTTAAGAGGTCCCCTTTTCTGCGCTGTGATATACAGCAGCACAACGATGTGTACCGATCATATCACCCACTCCGTATCCCGCTGATACGCTAGGGTAGCGAAGTCGGTTAGGCTTGCCATTCCGTAAATCGCATGAGGAATGGCCAACGCGGATGCAAAAGCTAACTCGATAACGACGTCGCAAAGGTTTAAACACGTAGAGCGTTTGCAAGAACCAAACAGCCCATGGGGTTTTCTTCTCATTCAGGGAAGTGTGCGTCGTTTTTCGTGGCTAGCGTTTTAAATTTTTGAAGGTGAGGGGAACTCCCGGCTTCTCGCACGATTTAGAAGTAACACATTGGGCTGTATATTTGTGACGAAGGTTGTACATAATGCCACAGGTCACCACCTCTGGACGAAGGCCAAAATGTTCTGCTGCCATCGGACGCAACATCAAGAGTAAATCACGAGTCCTTTCTTCCATTGCAGTTTCCGCCTCAGTGGAAAGAAGTCCTTGAAGAAATTAACCTTGACAGCTGCCCTGATTATGAACCTGTAGTTCGGACCTAGTAGAAGTTTGGTAGTTTGGCTACAGTTCCTTATTAGAGGCACAAGCAAAGGCCAGCGGGAATATAATCATTTACCTCAAACAAACACGAAACCGCTAGGATAGCGTGAGACTTGCGTGCGTGCGTTGCAGCAATAACCATTACCGGATGAAAGCAAGCGCAAAGGCATTGAACGGTGTTACTGACGAAAGAGCTGCTTCAGTTTTCAAAGCGCTAACATGTTTATCGTGTTTCTTTCTTTTGCTGCTGTAATTTTTTCAGTTCAGGTGTCAGTCGAGATGTGAGACAAATACTGCGCCATTTCCTTTGCCCAAAAACCAATTTTTAAATAGAATTTTCAAATCAAAATTGCTTTTTGCGGAAAAAAATTGCGCAGTTATTGTCTCACATATCGGTGGACACTTGAACCGTGCCGTAAGGAAATGGAAGGGGAAGGTGGGAGTGAAATAAGAAAGAGGTGCAGTAGTGAAGGGCTCCTGAATAATTTCGAGTAGTGGGGATCTTAACGTGCACTAATATCGCACGGCACATGGGCACCTTTTAGCGTTTCGCCTCCATTCGAACGCGGCCGCCGCGATCGGGTTCTAACCCGGGTACTCCGGATCAGTAGACGAGGTCCTCAACCACTGAGACATCACAACGAACAGGCGCAGAATGGTTCTTGCGACTACGGCGGAGTGTATGCGGCTGCAATGGGGTGGCTCGCGGTGGTGGTGGTGGTGAAAGTGTTTATTTGAATATTGCAGAGAGGTTTCGTGGGGAGCAATCCCTAGTGGGCCGCTCCCCTTACAGCACTAGGTGGAGTCCCTTATTCAGGGACCCCATTGGTCAGGGCCGCCACACGAGCTCGCTGAACTAGGGCTGAACTAGGGCGTGTCGCCATACCTTATGTACCGGGCATAAGTGAAGCACTGGGACTTCTCCTGCGCACATACGACCTGCACGTTTCCCACGTTCCCGCCCGCAAGTTACGGCACGAGCTCGTGAATGTCAAGGACAAACTAAAGAAAGAAAAATTTCCGGGTGTTGTGTGCACAATTCTCTGCGCCAAATGCGACTATGTTTTCATCGGCGAGAGCGGGAATTTTGAAAGGCGTCTGAAAGAACACATGTCGGACGTGAAGAACAAGAAAGTCACTTCCAACGCACTTGCGGAGCATGCCGTATCTTCAGGTGATGATATCAGCTGGGAAATGGCTTCTATGATCGCCAAAGAAAAGAACTGGCTTTCATGCCAGTATCTCGAGTCCTTGATGATTCAGACCGCCGAAAAAAAAACTTAATCGTAACATCGGCAATCTCCCGCCAAAATACGCAAGATGCCTGGGACGATTCTTGAAACCTATTTAAGCGTCGTGGTTCTACAATAAAAATTTAGTGAACAAGGCTTCCGTATGGAAACCGAAACGTCTGTTTTGACAAAAACCTTTGGTCGGCGTCTGCCTTTTTTCTGTTGAAATTAACTAGGGCTAGTTGGGCCGGTAGGTCCAGGCAGCTGACCAGGGCAGCCTCCCAGTCCTCTCGGGTAGGGGAAGGGGTTAGGGGCGGAAGAGAAGGATTGTGTTGACATGCCCAGACCACGTGGAACGTGTCAGCCACCTCCCCACAGAAAGAGCAGAGGCCAGAGAAAGAAGTGTCGAAACGTTTGAGCACTGCCGGGCACAGCAGACTGTTAGCAAAAAGTCTAAGCAGTATTCTCACGTCTGCTTTCCCTGGCCCCTTGAGAGGGGCCGAGTAATGACGGTGCGAGTCCCGGTTATAAGTGGTGGCGATGCGACTGACCGGCCGCGAGTTTGATTGGTCGTTTCCTTCCCTACCCAAGAGGCTAGGCAGTGTTGACGCATCATCTGTTGAATTCGACTAGACTGCAGTCACTGCCAAAAGAACAAGAAATACGCAACTTTCCGTAATACCACCCCAGAATGCGCCAGCCTTCATGTTTTTATATAACCACGATAAAATAAGTAACTTGATTCCTGCTGAAACGTCACAAAAGCTGATAAGATCAGCAAAGCTTTTAACAGAAGTAAAGCCTGTACTAAAGCTAACCATGTAGAGAACGAGGAAAGGCTACAACGCGTAATAGGGCGTCAGCAACTTACGCTGGAATTATTGAATGCAATACCTTCCGCTCGGTGCATGAGTAAAAAAGCAATTTTAGCAACACTTTTAGATCGGAGCCTGACAACCCTGCACCCGAGTACTCTGAGAACTAAGGATCCATTCACAATTCCAGAAGCGGTGAAAACGGCCTTCGGAGGGCTTCTTCCCAATGAACTAGCTGCTTGCAGATATTTCATTGTATTTTCACGAAGATACATTTGACAGCCATTAACTACGCAAACCTGAACGGCTGCTTTGCCACGCAATCGACGACTCGAAAGATTCTTCCTTATTTTCAATCGCCAAGAGAGTCGTGTGGCTCCATTTATGAAATGTGTTTCACTGTCTATCCGGATTTAAGCTGCCAAAGCCACTTGGGCTACGAGGGAGGCCCTTATAGGAGGCTTCCACACAATTTAAGAAACACCTGGTGTACCTTAATGGAATAACTCTCCACTCTTGTAGCAGTAATAATTCGTTTATTGTATAACGTCAAAATTAGAAGCAGATAATAAATTTGCCGCAACTAGGCAGCCGAAACAGAGCAGAGTGGGAACACCGCAGCGACTAAGTCAGCCAAAGCGAATCGGGAAACTCGACTGAGCCAGTGCTGCAGCGAGCTGCACGGGCCCCAAAGATCTGGAACGTTGGCTCCAATATCTTGCAGCTTCTTCCCACTGTCCAGCACTTTATCTGAAAAGCGACAGATGAAAGAACAACGCATTTTTAACCCTTACAAAGCATGAGGCACACTTGAAGGCAATGAGAAGCAGAAGCTATAAAACACCCTGCTGAGAATGCTTTTGCATTGCTCCGATATGATTTAGCGTTCATGTACAGCGGATACTGGGGATGGGTGCTCTAAAGTTGTAAGGCCTTTGAGGTATCGAAAGGCACTCAGGCGATATTGAGCTCGCTCGACTATTATAAGATGGTTTATGGTTTAGCAGGCTTTACCATCCCAAAGCGAGTCAGGCTACGAGGGACGCCGGAGGGAACGGCTCCGAAATTTTCGAACACCTGGGGTTCTTCAACGTGCACTGACATAGGCTGGACCTGCAACCATCTGTCAATGGGTGGAAACGCTGTAGGACTCCTATGCTGCGCTTATGAGTTGATGCGATAGCGTACGCCGTTTGGTGAGTCATCTGATGCTGGTGCGACTCTTTAGGTTTTAGAGCGAAAGCTCCACTTATAGCGTACAGATGCTGAAGATCATGTTACGGCGCAGATATGACCTTTAAGCGGCCTTAATTAATAAAAACCGGAGTCCTGGTGAAGGTTGGAATCGAAACCGATACTCCGATACGTGAGACGGGGACGCTTCCACTCCGCCACGACTGTGTGACACTCGGAAGTGAATGAAGTCGCGTCTAGTGAATGCACAGATGTCTAACAAACGTACCTTCGAGATGTGCACTCAGGCATGCATGAATATTATGAGAATCTAAGTTACAAATTGAAAGTGCAGGGAGCGCTAGATTCAAGACGAGGGGACAACACCACACAGGAACAACCCGATACGCGAGCGCAATGTGTGGTGCTGTACTTTTGTCTTGAATCTGGCGCGCACCCAGTCTCAGTATCCACGACCAACTCGCCTCCTAGAAACCTTTACTGAAGTTACAGATATCCCAATTCAGCGAGTAGCGAAGTAAGTGTCGGTAATTGTCCTCGGTGCGTGGCGTGCAGTCGTAGCGCTATAAAGCAGCACACACTCATACCCCAGCCCGCAATGGAAGTACGGCGACGGTCCAGCAGATGACGTGCGTCTTGTGAATGCTAGATGTCCAAGAAACGTATCCTCGAGTTATGTACTGAGCCTTTCATGAATATTTAATTATGAGCCTGTGAATCACAGACGTTCGAATTAAGCGAAAAGCGAAGTAGTCCGGAACGCACTCCACGCTACAGACGTCAAGCCGCGTCTAGTTGCCCGATACGCCGAAACTTTCGCCCTCTAGCCAGGTTCAGCAGTAGTTAAACCACAGCTAAATTTTTTTCCTGGAGCCCACCACAATACGGCTCCTCTCTTTCACTCCCACCTTCCTTCCCTCCCTAACGGCGCAGTTCGGGTTTCCACCGAGAGGTGAAACACTGCGTCATTTCCCTTCCTCAAACAAACCGAAGCAAACGCGAGCGTACCGTGTACCAGAATTCCTGCACCTTTCCCACGTTCATAGCCTCCTTCCCCTCCTCATGGCAAAATAAGAGCGTCATAAGCCAATGTGTTCCATCGAGGGTTACTCACAGAGAAACTAAACCATACCGCATTGTTTTCACAAGACCTACATGCAAAATTCCAACGAACCGTACCCTCTGAACGGGGGTGGTCATTCGTGCAAAGCAACGGGGCGCCGCGGTAATCATGAACCCTGCATTGACACTTATACGTGCGGGCCTCCAAAAGTACCGCTTCCACAACGGCCGAGCGCTCCTCGCCAGCGGTTCGCACCTGAAGGGGTCACGGGCTTAGACCCCACGCATTTATATCGGACTGCATGACGCGTACAGTTAGCATGCCACTATCGTGTGGGTCACATTGCAGGGTCTGCACCCCGCCTACCGCAGTGAAATCGACCGTTCGATCGCCGGTCTTCCCAGGCCAAGTGATTCTCACGGAGATCGAATCGATCTAGCAGCAGATCTGCAGGACAGCAAGCTCCCAGAAAGAATATTCTCAGGCTGTACGGAGCCAATACTTGCGGCGGCTAAAGTGCAGCGATATAATCGAAAGGAACGGACGCGGTCCTTTGGCATCACTGCCCCCAAGTCGACATACCAATGGGGATGCGGAACACAACAGTACGAATGGTTCGGTTATGACTTAAGGAAGTCATACGACATCCGACCATGCTGAGAAGTTTGCGCACTGCTCGTTTCGAATCTGTCGAAATTCAACGCAGCTTCTCTACGGTGTTTTCCAGCTGTGAAACGTTCAAAAGTTCCGGTAGTTGCCACTTACGTGCCTTGCTGCCAAGTCCTGGCTCGAGTAGACCATTACAGCAACGCAATTCTGACGGAAGCCCTTCGCTTCCAACAAGCAGGCACAGCTCCTATTGGCACCCTGGCCGTAGCAACCGACGCTGGCGACGCCGCAAGCAGGAACACCACCGTGGTACAGCGCACTCGTCCGCAGTAGGCGCAATACCGGCTGGGGGGCAGCGGCTCGGCGCAGATGTCGTGGCAGCAGGGGAGTATCACTGATATCTGCGCGCACACCAGGCCGAAATAGCAGCAATATCGGCTTGGGTGCAGGTACCCGACGCAGGTGACGTGGCAGCAGGGGAGCGTCGCTACGTGCGGGCACTCCCGGCTGCAGTAGGTGCAGCACCAACTCGGAGGCAGTGGCTCGCCGCAGATGACGTGGCAGCAGGGGAGCATCGCCATGGGCGAGCACATCCAGCCGCAGTATGCGCTTGGAGACAGAGGACCCAGGCAGTACGTCCGATGACATTCCGCGTCATTGCTGATCCCAAGGAGAGCATAAGAGGCTACCATTCTCTCCTCCGTCGACGCCATCTGAACCGCTGACGCTCAGGAAGCTGGACAGGGTAACTTGCGTCTCAACGCAGCGAAGAGTGGATCCAGCCGACAGCTCACCAAGCGATCGCCTTCGCGTTCGAGAGTTTCAGAGAAAGCACGATCGACGCAGAGCCAGAGGAGCGCTAATTGCGGCTCTGGATCCACGTGCGCTCGCGCTGGAACGCTGGCACGAGCTGATGCCACAGCGCGAGATAAAGAAAAAGAAGAAGAAGCCTCACGGACGCAATTTATTTTTTCTTCTTATTTCAAAGTTTCTTTTTTTATTTGCACTCAATGCCCAACTTGAATTAGAACCCGCGGGTGTTGCACTTCCGCGTGCGTTTCATGTTCCTTTATTGCTTATTATAGTATTTTTACTAGGCCACGTAAATGAACAGGTGAGTAGCAATCTATGCCTCTCGGTTCTTGGCCCCACTGAGTTGCGCGGTGTTCGCTTCTAGCGGCCAACAGATGACGCCATGAATGATATCCAGGAAAGCTGCATTGGCATGATTAAGGTTTCTTTTTAACTAATCTCCATAGCAGATTGATTAACTCTCAGAACGGTAAAGGCTACACTCTATACAAACTGACCTGCATGCCCTTGAAAAATTAATCAAGGGCACTAAGCACCACCGCAGTAAATACCGTCTCCATTTGAAGTTCAGGGTATAGGCACCTGATCGCGGAATATTCGTGAAAACGACTGATGAAACTTCAAGGAACCGGCAGACGTTTGCTGCATAGCATATTCTAGCGATCCTGCCTTGATACATGCTTACAGTGCAGGTCTAAATGCTGAACTCTCAGCATCTCGAGAATGAATCGCTGCCAAAACATTTCAAAATTCGGCCGCGTTTCACCTTTGTGCACTTTGCACTTTGGCTACATATAACGACCCACTAATACCTACCGGAGTCATTCCACATTATTAAAAAGATAGTGAATTGAGTATTCTTCGATTATTCTACCGTGAAACGATACGCCGGGCCCGCCTCTCAGTGCCATGTATGCAATGCTTCTCAGTGAGAAGAAATAGCCTCAATTTAATGACCGTCACAAATAAAAAGAGCTCAAAGAACAAGAAATTATCAGTTGACTGATAACACCCCTATTGAACGCTCGATAATTTACGTGCATATCTTCAGGTTAGTTCACAGGAAAATAAAGTTACCTCTAAGATTTATTTTCGGGTAGAAATCAGGTTTAACCCAATTTTGAACAAATCAGTTCGAAGGGTAATATTGGCAAAACGAAGGGACCTACACCATCGTTTATACGCGCATGCATTAACGCCATTCCGTCTCGAACAAGCGTTTCTGATTCTCGTACAGAATATTGAGACACACAGAACGCAAGTTAACACGCTTCAGATGTCGCAATGCAAGGTTGAAGTCAAAGATCCCCTCCAACTGCCTTGTTCGTCCAACTCTCATAATTAGGCAAATTTAATGCGGCGGAGAGCACCACTTTTACAGTGTCGCGGCAGAGCCTCTCGTTCCTACCCTGAAGTCCCTGCTTCAAGCACCTCAGAAGTTCTGGAAGGAGAGGGGTATACGATTTAGCTGCTCTTTTAACATATCCACAACCAGCGCCACCTTCGCCCCCATCTCGTTCATTTAAACTCGAGTAACTTTCTTATTCCTGACTACATCGCGTCCGCTAGTTTGAGATGTCTTAACCAACTAGGAGGAGCGAACATTAAGACGGTAAGCAGCATATCTGAAAACTCAGAGGAACAAAGCTCTCGCTCTTCCACGTGAGCCCACACTGGTGTAAAGCCTCGTTTGTCGCTGAAGGCACTCCTTTTATACGTCCCTCTTTGATCAGCATATGCTTTCTAAGAGTGCTTAAACGCACTCCAGACAAGGAAAGGGAAAACCTAGCCATGCATTAAGGGCTTAACAAATCCTGTGCGGCCTCGCCCAGTCGCGCACGGAGCATGAGCCTTCACCAAGCAAGACCGAAGGGGACGGCCACGAATCGATAAAACAAAAGAAGGCCGTAACTTCGTACGAAAGACTGTTACGAAGCTTGCGAGGTCTCCTTTTCTGCGCTGTGATATACAGCAGCACAACGATGTGTACCGATCATATCGCCTACTCCGTATCCCGCTTACACGCTAGGGTCGCGAAGTCGGTTAGGCTTGCCATTCCGTAAACCGCATGACGAATGGCCAATGCGGATGCAAAAGATAACTCGATAACGACGTCGCAAAGGTATAAACACGTAGAGCCTTTGCAAGAAACAAACAGCCCATGGGGTTTAATTCTCATTCAGGGAAGTGTGCGTCGTTTTTCGTGGCTAGCGTTTCAAATTTTTGAAGGTGAGGGGAACTCCCGGCTTCTCGCACGATTTAGAAGCAAACACATTGGGCTGTATATTTTTGACGAAGATTGTACATAACGCCGCAGGTCACTACCTCTGGATGCAGGCCAAAATGTTCTGCTGCCATCAGACGTGACGTCAAGAGTAAATCACGAGTCCTTTCTTCCATTGCAGTTTACGGCACTGTGGAAGGAAGTCCGTGAAGGAATGAACCTTGGCAGCTGCCCTGATTATGAACCTGTAGTTTGGACCTAGTAGTAGTTTGGTATTTTAGCTAGAGATTCTTATTAGAGGCATATGCGAAGGCCAGCGGGAATATAATCATTTACCTCAAACAAACACGAAACCCCTTGGATAGCGTGAAATTTGCGTGCGAGCGTCCGTGAGTGCGTGCGTTGCAGCAATCATCATTACCGGGTGAAAGCAAGCACAAAAGCATTGAACTGAAAGCATTGGTGTTACTGACGAAATCGTTGCTTCATTTTTCAAAGCACTAACATGTTTTGTCGTGTTTTTTTTTGCTGTTGTAGTTTTTTCAGTTCAGGTGTCAGTCGAGATGTGAGACAGATACTGCGCCATTTCCTTTGCCCAAAAACCAATTTTCACATAAAAGTTTAAATCAAATTGCTCTTTGCTGAAAAAAATTGCGCAGTAATTGTCTCACATATCTGTGGACACCTGAACCGCGCCATAAGGAAAGGGAAGGAGGAAGTTGGGAGTGAAAGAAGAAAGAGGTGCAGTAGTGGAGGGATCCGGAACAATTTCGACTACTGGGGATTTTTAACGTGCAATAATAACGCACAGCACACGGGCGCCTTTTAGCGTTTCGCCTCCATTCGAACACGGCGGCCGCGCTCGAGTTCCAACCTGGGTACTCCAGCTCAATAGACGAACTCCTTAGCCACTGAGCCACAATGGGGAACAGGCGCAGAATGGTTCCTGCGACTACGGCGGATTGTATGCGGCTCCATTGGGGTGGCTCGCGGTGGTGATGGTGGTGAAAGCATTTATTTGAAAACTGCAGAGAGGTTGCGTGGGGAGCAATCCTTAGTGGGCCGCTCCCCTTACAGTACTAGGTGGAGCCCCTTATTCAGGGACCCCATTGGTCTGGGCCGCCACTCGAGCTCGCTGAACTAGGGCTTGTTGGGCCGGTAGGTCCAGGCAGCTGAGCAGGGCCGCCTCCCAGTCCTCTCGGGTAGGGGAAGAGGTTAGGGGCGGAAGAGAAGGATTGTTTTGACATGCCCAGACCATGTGGAACGTGTCAGCCACCTCCCCACTGAAAGAGCAGAGGCCAGAGAAAGAAGTGTCGAAACGTTTGAGCACTGCCGGGCATAGCAGGGTGTTAGAAAAAAGTCTAAGCAGTATTCACACGTCCGCTTTCCCTAGCCCCTTGAGAGGAGCCGGGTACTGACGGGGCGAGTCCCGGTAATAAGTGGTGGCGATGCGACTGACCGGCCGCGAATTTGGTTGGTCGTTTGCTTCCCGACACAAGAGGCTAGGCAGTGTTGAAGCATCATCTGTTGAATTCGACTAGACTGCAGTCACTGCTAAAAGAACATAAAATACGCAACTTAACGTAATACGACCCCAGAATGCGCCATCCTTCCTGTCGTTATATAACCATGATAACATAACTAACTTGTTTCCTGCTGAAACGTCACAAAAGCTTATAAGATCAGCCAAGCTTGTAACAGAAGTAAAGCCCGTACTAAGGCTAACCATGTAGAGAACGAGGAAAGCCTACAACGCGTAATAGGGCGTCAGCAACTTACACTGGAATTATTGATTCCAATGCCTTCCGCTCGGTGCATGAGTAATAAAGCAATTTTAGCAACACTTTTAGATCGGAATCTGACAACCCTGCACACGAGTACTCTGAAAAGCAAGGATCCTTTCACAATGCCAGACGTGGTGAAAACGGCCTTCGGAAGGCTTCTTCTCAGTGAACTAACTGCTTGCAGATATTTCATTGTATTTTCACGAAGATATATTTGACAGCCATTAATTACGCAAACCTGCACGGCTGCTTTACCACGCAATCGACGACTCGAAAGATTCTTCCCTTTTTGCAATCGCCAAGCAAGTCATGTGGCTCCATTTATGAAATGTGTTTTACTGTCTATCCGGATTTCAGCTGCCAAAGCAACCGGGGCTACGAGGGAGGCCCGTATAGGAGGCTTCTAAACAATTTAAAAAACACCTGGTGTTCCTTAATGAAATAACTCTCCACTCTTGTAGGAGTAATAATTCATTTATTAAATATCATCAAAATTAGATGCGAATAATAAATTTGCCGCCACTAGGCAGCCGAAACAGAGCAGAGTGGGAACACCGCCGCGACTCAGTCAGCCGCAGCGGATCGGCAAACTCGACTGAGCCAGTGCTGCAGCGAGCTGCATGGGCCCCAAATATCTGGAACGTTGACTCCAAAATCTTGCAGCTTCTTCCCACTGTCCAGCACCTTATCTGAAAAGCAGCGGATGAAAGAACAACGCATTTTTAACCCTTACAAAGCCTGAGGCACACTTGAAGGCAATGAGAAGCAGAAGCTATAAAACACCCTGCTGAGAATGCTTTTGCATTGCTCCGATATGATTTAGCGTTCATGTACAGCGGATACTGGGGATGGGCGCTCTAAAGTTGTAAGGCCTTTGGGGTATCGAAAGGCACTCAGGCGATCTTGATCTCGCTCGACTATTATAATATGGTTTATGGTTTAGCGGGCTTTACTATCCAAAAGCGAGTCGGGCTATGATGGACACCGGTGTGAACGGCTCTGAAAATTTCGAAAACCTCGGGTTCTTTAACGTGCACTGACATAGGCTGGACCTGCAACCATCTGTCAATGGGTGGAAACGCTGGAGGACTCCTATGCTGCGCTTATGAGTTGGCGCGATAGCGTACCCCGTTCGGTGAGTCATCTGATGCTGGTGCGACTCTTTAGGTTTTAGAGCGAAAGCTCCACTTATCGCGTACAAATGCTGAAGATCATGTTACGGCCCAGATATGAGCTTTACGCGGCCTCAATTAATAAAAAACAGAATTGTGGTGTAGGTGGGAATCGAAACCGATCTCCAGCACGTGAGACGGGGAAGCTTCCACTCCGCCACGAATGTCTCACGCTCGGAAGTTAATGAAGTCGCGTCTAGTGAATGCACAGATGTCTAAGGAACATACCGTCGAGATGTAGACTGAGGCATGCATGAATAATTATGAGAATGTAAGTTATAGATACGGAGTGCAGGGAGCGCTAGATTATTGACAAGGGGACATCACCACACAGAAACACCGCGAGACATGAGCGCAATGTGTGGTGTTGTACTTTGCCTTGAATCTAGCGTCCCCAAGTCTCAGTATGCACGACCAACTAGCCCCAAAAAAAGCTTTACTGAAGTTAGATATCCCAATTCACCGAGTAGCGAAGTAAGTATCGGAGAATGTCCTCGGTGCGTGGCGTGCAGTCGTAACGCTATCATGCAACACACACTCAAACCCCAACAAGCAATCTAAGAACGGCGATGATCCAGCAGATGGCGTGCGTCTAGTGAATGCAAAGATGTCTTAGAAACGTATCTTCAAGTTATGTACTAAGCCTTTCATGAATAATTTATTTATGAGCGTGTGAAATACAGACGTTCGGATTAAGCGAGTAGCGAAGTTGTCCGGAACGCACTCCACGTTAGAAACGCCAAGCCGCGTCTAGTTTCCCGATAAGCCAGAACTTTCGCCCTCTAGCCAGGTTCAACAGTCGTTAAACCACAGCTGATTTTTCTTTTTTTCCCTCCACTATAACTCATCTCTCTTTCGCTCCCACCTTCCCTCCTTCCCTAACGGCGCGGTTCGGGTGTCCACCGCGAGGTGAAACACTGCGTCATTTCCTTTCCTCAAGCAAACAAAATAAACGCGAGGGTACCGTGTACCAGAATTCCTGCACCTTTCCCGCGTTCATAGCCTCTTTCCGCTCCTCATGGCAAAATAAGAGCGTCTTAAGCCAATGTGTTCCATCGAGGGTTACTCACAGAGAAACTAAACCATCCCGTATTGTTTTCACAACACCTATATAAAAAATTCTAAGGAACCGTACCCTTCGAACGGAGGTGATCATTCATGCACAGCAACGGGGCGCCACAATAATCATGAACCCTGCGTGGACGCTTATACGTGAGCGCCTCCAAAAGAACTGTTTCCACAGCGGCAGAGCGCTGCTCGCCTGCGCTTCGCACCTGAAGGGGCACGGGCTCAGACCCCACGCATTTAGATCGGACTGCATGACGCGTACAGTTAACATGCCACTATCCTGTAGGTCGCATTGCAGGGTCTGCACCTCGCCTACCGCAGTGAAATCGACCGCTTGATGGCCGGTCTTCCCAGGCCAAGTGATTCTCACGGAGATCGAATCGATCTAGCAGCAGATCTGCAGAACAGCAAACTCTCAGGAAGAATATCCTCAGGTTGTACGGAGCCAATACTTGCGGCGGCAAAAGTGTAGCGATATAACCGAAAGGAACGGTCGCGGTCCTTTGGCATCACTGCTCCCAAGTCGACACACCATTGGGGATGCGGAACACAACGGTACGAATGATTCGGTTATGACTTAAGGAAGTCATACGACATCCGACCCTGCTGAACAGTTTGCGCACTGCTCGTTTCGAATGTGTCGTAAAAAACGCAGCTTCTCTACGGTGTTTTCCTGCTGTGAAACGTTGAAAAGTTCCGGTAGTTGCCACTTACGTGCCGTGCTGCCAAGTCCTGGCTCGAGTAGAACATCACAGCAACGGGTTTCTCGCAGAAGCCCTTCGCTTCCAACAAGCAGGCACAGCTCCTCTTGGCACCCTGGCCGTAGCAACCGACGCTGGCGACGCCGCAAGCAGGAGCACCACCGTGGTACAGCACACTCGTCCGCAGTAGGTGCAATAACGGCTGGGGGGCAGCGGCTCGGCGCAGGTGTCGTGGCAGCAGGGGAGTATCACTGATATCTGCGCGCACACCAGGCCGAAATAGCAGCAATATCGGCTTGGGTGCAGGTACCCGACGCAGGTGATTTGGCAGCAGGGGAGCGTCGCTATGTGCGGGCAATCCCGGCTGCAGTAGGTGCAGTACCAACTCGGAGGCAGTTGCTCGCCGCAGATGACGTGGCAGCAGGAGAGCATCGCCATGTGCGAGCACATCCAGCCGCAGTATGCGCTTGGAGACAGAGGACCCAGGCAGTACGTCCGATGACATTCCGCGACATTGCTGATCCCAAGGAGAACATAAGAGGCTACCATTCTTTCCTCCGTTGACGCCATCTGAACCGCTGACGCTCAAGAAGCAGGACTGAGTAACTAGCGTCTCAACGCAGCGAAGAGTGGATCCAGCCGACAGCTCACCAAGCGATCGCCTTCGCGTTCGAGAGTTCCAGAGAAAGCAAGACCGACGCACGGCCAGAGGAGCGCTGATTGCGGCTCTGGATTCACGTGCGCTCGCGCTGGAACGCTGGCACGAGCTGATGCCACAGCGCGAGATAAAGAAAAAGAAGCCTCACGGAAGCAATTTATTTTTTTTCTTTTTAATTCAGTTTCTTTTTTCATTTGCACTCAATGCCCAACTTGAATTAGAACCCGCGGGTGTAGCACTTCCGCTTCATGTTCCTTTAATATTTGTTTATTATAGTATTATTACTAGGCCACGTAAATGAACAGGTGAGTAGCACTCTTTGCCTTTCGGTTATTGGCCGATCCCCCAGAGTTAGTATGTGCCATCTTTTGTGAGACCAAAGACATCTGAGAATGTGCTTGTGTGGATACCGACCACTAGTACAGGACTCAGTCCACTATATATGAGACCTATGCGATTATTTATTTGTCGTGAGAAAACTGAAATATTTTCTTAGTTTATGCATTGAATAGAGTACTGAAAGTAAATAGTAACCGCTACTCTCGGCGTCTATTTCCCCGACATAGTGTAATTAATCGCTTCTATACCATGAGGGGATAATCAATGTTTTAGATTAACCCGTCTCGCCTATTAACGCGACCAACCACGACCCTTGTCTGGAAGGATAACACCTTCGTCGTCCAGTTCGTTCGCGTATTCACCTGTTCACATCGCATGTTCATGGCACAGAACGCAGCTCAGCGTTGCCTCGACACCGCTAATATTTGTGATTTCTTTATTGTAGGGTCTAACGCCCCACGACGACTCATGGACGCAAACCGCCTGCCGAAAGCGAAATTACATGAATGGCAGGATAGATCGCCACACCTGAATTATAGGCACGACGCGAAGCAACCTTGCAAGTAGCCTGTGGCTCGATGTAGCTTTCACTAAGTATTACTCTTTCTTAATCGATATGGCTGATAGCCCTGCTCGTGCCATCTGCGGGTGTCACGAGACTAGAGCCCACGTTCTTTCTGACTGCCATGCCTACAGCACCGAAAGGCTGTCTCTCTGCCGTGCACTGGAGCGTCCATATCCACGCCCACTGTCGGAAATTGATTCTCGGTCACAGGCCACGGCGACAGTCAGCCGTCAAGGCTAGGGAGGCACTACACCAATTCTTGAGAACTTCTGGCCTGCATGAAAGACTGCGACTTTAAAGAACGCTGTTACTTCGCATAGTGACTTGAATTTCCTGATACTGTCTGTTCTCCTTCATCTTTTTATCCCCTCACCCTTTTTCCTCCGCGCAGGGTTGCTAACCGGTTAATCTTCCGGTGAACCTCCCTGCCTTCCCTCCTCCTCTTCCATCTCTCACTCCTCCTCCGGCTTATAGGGTTTAACGCCCCCGAGGATGCCGTAGTGGATGGCAGCGGATAATTTTGACCATCTCATGCTCTAACGCATCCTTCGGGCCAGCCGCGGAGCATAATGACCACAGGGCCACCGCGATGGCTTACAATTTAAGTCTAACCAGCTGCTTAAAAAAATCTGGATAAGCTCAGCTAATCTAGTGTATACAAAGCGAAATCTATCTGCGTTCATTGGCGTTGGCGTTGACAACGTTCTAGATGCGGATGATATTTAGGAAAGAAGGGCGCATGACTGGCTCCCTGTGTCAGTGGACGCCCACTTCCCCAGGGAGTATGTGTAGGTTTAGGTAAGAACCTGTCTGTAACTGTCTCCAAGTGACAGCCTCCTCTCCGTTGAGAGATTTGTGCGGCGGAGGATATCGGATTATTCTGCCTCTATAGCTTTGTATACGACCAAGTATTCTTTGGGTGCTGGCACAAGCTCCACGGTCTCCTAGGATGCTCGGAAAGTAGTGTATCCTCGAGCTATGCTGTCGGCCTCTTGGATCCCTGCCGCCGCCGTGTGTCCCGGTACCCGCACAATTTTCTGTGTGGTCTTGTCGTTTTCTTCTTCATGATTTTAAATTCTGTCGCTCGCTGCGAGGAGTATACGGAGCGCGTGGCGACCTTTCCTGCAATTTATGCCATTTAGGCAGGCTGTTTGAGAGTCCGTGAACATTGCTCTATACCCCGGTTCTATAGCCCTTCGCCACCGCTATAGCAACGGCTCCTTCCTTGGCCTCTCCTGCCGTGTAGTCTAGCATAGACGCGCTGGTAATTTCGCGCAAAGACGAATCGACCACCATGGCCACTGCAAATTTGGTGTCTCCTCCTCTCGAGGCCGCGTCTGCATAGAGTCGTGTTGGGAGGAGCGTATATTACAGCGAAAGCTTTTCTACGCCATCCAGCGAAACATTTCGGCTCGTCGCGCACTTCAGCCGTATGCCGTGGCCGACGGAAGACATTGAACCGCCGCCGTTGCCTACCAACGCCGCAGCCGTACTCCAACAGATGGCGGCGCCGTCGTTGCCGCTGCCGTGGCCGCTCGCTCCGCCAGATGTGCTCCGCCATGGTCGAGGGAGAGGAGGTGTCGCCTCGCGGGGGAGCAGATATATATATATATATATATATATATATATATATATATATATATATAATATATATATATATATATATATATATATATATATATATATATATATATATATATATATATATATATATATATATATATATATATATATATATATATATATACCGCGGTGCTGTCGAAACGTTGATAAATAAAAGTGGAGTAGTGGAGGTCTCGGGAATAATTTCGACCATCTGGGGACCTTTAACGTGCACTGACATCGAACAGCACAGCGGCGGCTTCTTGCATGTGAAAGTCAAAATTCTTTGTTGGGTAAAGAAAATGGCGCAATATCTGTCACATTTAATAATAATAATATTAATTGGTTTTTTTCTGGAAAGGAAATGGCGGAGTATCTGTCTCATATATCGTTGGACACCTGAACCGCGCCGCTAGGCAAGGGATAAAGGAAGGAGTGAAAGAAGAAAGGAAGGAAGAGGTGCCGTAGTGGAGGGCTCCGGAATAATTTCGACCACCTGGGGATCTTTAACGTGCACTGACATCGCACAGCACACGGGCGCCTTAGCGTTTTTCCTCCATAAAAACGCAGCCGCCGCGGTCGGGTTCGAACCCGGAAACTCCGGATCAGTAGTCGAGCGCCCTAACCACTGAGCCACCGCGGCGGGGGGTCACATTTCGGCTGACACATCAACCGCGCTGTAAGGGAAGGAATAAAGGCGGGACTGAAAGAAGAAAGGAAGAAAGAGGTGCCGTAGTGGAGGGTTCCGGAATAATTTCGACCACCTGGGGATCTTTAAAGTGCACTGACCGCACAGTATACGGGCGCCTTAACGTCCCGCCTCTATCGAAACGCGGCCGCAGCAGCCGGATTAGACAAAAAAATTGGCTGTGGTTTAGGTCTGGTTAACCCTAGTTGAATTGCGAAAGCTTCGTTTCCTCGACACGTCGTCTATGCAGTGTGTCATTCCGACGCTCTCTAGAACTCAAATCGGTCTCTTCCGCAGTTGAAGACTCACTGCGGGACGTGAAACGACTTCTTCTAGCCGCATCTTCGTTACGACGCTTCTCAAGACGTGCGGCGCGTTCTTCTGCCGTCTCGAGTGCGTTGTCTTTTCCGCACTTCGTTCTATCGTTGTTGCCGCTCTTTCGCGCTCTCCATAACGACTAGAATCCACTGAATGACTGATTGATGTTGCTGAGAGGAAAAAGGAAAAGGAACGTGCACGGGCCTGCCTGCCGGCCCAAGCCGAGCCAGGCTCGCTGTCGCGTGTTCAAAGTACGAGAGGTAAAGGATAGGAGAGCAAAGAGGGAAAGAAAAAACGCGCTGCGCTAATATGCCCCGGTCCGATCCCGGAGGCAGTGCAATACCGGGCCAACCCGTGCCAGTGTGCTTCAAGCTAAGAACTCCACCATATTCCAAAAATAAGTTTAATAACTTAGGTCCAAGGACCCGCTGCAGATTTTAAATACGTAATCACTACAATCCACTGCGGTGAGGCGCATATATATATATATATATATATATATATATATATATATATATATATATACCCCGCGAGGCGACACCTCCTCGCCCTCTACCCCAAGCACACCACCATATTCCAAAAACAAGTTTAATAACTTAGGTCCAAGGACCCGCTGCAGATATTAAATCAGGTATCAGGTATCACTACAATCCACTGCGGCGAAGCGCATATATATATACATACCTCCGCGAGGCGACACGTCCTCTCCCTCTACCCCAGCGGAGCACATCTGGTGGAGCGAGCGGCGACGGCAGCGGCGTCGACGGCGGCGCCATCTGTTGGAGCGCGGCTGCGGTGTTGTTAGGCAAAGCCACGGAATACGGCTGAAGTGCGACCCCGTGAAAAGCCGAGCTGGCTGCCTGCCTGGCGTAGTGTTGCTTTCGCAAAAAAAGTAATTTTCAAATTTTCAAAAACCGCACAGTACACGGGCCTCCAGCATTTCGCCTTCATCGAAATACGACCGCCGCGGCCGCGATCAAACCCGCGTCTTTCGGGTCAGCATCCGAGTGCCACGAAGCTTAGTCCATGCACTTGGAGTAATGAATGTACGGCAAGGTGACCGCGGGGATGAGCGCCGCTGACAGGAGCGATGCACCGCAGCGAGCTACAGTGTGAATTGAGTTGTAAATTTTGCAGCGGAATCTAGCATTGTATAAGCCATTTAGGGGGTACAACAGCAGCCGTAACGCGTTACAGGTTACGAAGGTTACACGTCACGCGCAGCGCAGTTGAGGCTGAGGTGGCTAGTGTGAAGCGAGACAGTTACTTTCGCAGCGGTGGCAGCTCGTGAAACACCTAATCGTCAGATCCCGCTTGTTGCCGTTGTCATGCTGCTGATCTGCTGATACAAGTGATCGTGCGAGCCTTTCGATTGTACCTGTGGGAAACACTGCAAAGTGTGCCACGCTGGAAGTCCCGATGACCTGACCATCTCGATTGGTCACTTCGACGAACTTGGCAGCGCATGCGCACCTAGCACACTTCAGGAGCCGATATAAATGAGCGTTTTCCCGCACGGTGGTCACTTGGCAGCGGTCACATCTCTTGGAATCCTGCTTGTTACAGGTTGGTGTTGGAAGCTCTTTTAGTATTGTATTATGTATCAAGCTGCAGTGTTGTTGCTGCCGCTGTCATAGCATTGCCATGCAGTCCTGTTTTGTTCGTTTCATTTTTCTCAGTTTTTTCCTGTTTTGTGCTCCGATTTCTTCTCAGCTCAATTTTTTACTTGCCTCGCATGTCAGTTGCCCGTTAGCACAAAGGAAGGGTCGGTGCTATGCTCCGAATGTTAGAATATTGCTTCGGCAAGTGCGCTGGCATAAATGAAACATATTTCCAAGCAAAAAATTGGCAGTGGCTTAGTTCCGCTATGCCTTGATATGCGTAGCGGGAGGTACATTTCCCTGGCTGGGCTTGTTCTTCTGGTAATGCCAAACGCAAAGTGTCATACATTGGATTACTCACTGGTGTCAAGTTCTTTTGGCGCCACAGCCTTTCGCACACACTACAAATGTGTTCAAACGGATTCTTCACAAAGTGTGCTTCAAATGTCGCAGATGCACATTCGGAAACTCGAATGGCGTGATCAGTCAAACGATGCGCCTTCTCATCATCTTCGGTTGGTTCGCGTTGACTGACGCCTTCCATAGGCTTCAACTCGACGGCTATGCGACGTCTATTACGCTCGGCAGTCTGGCGTATCCGTTTGACAAGGTGTTCCTCTCTCTGGTCGGGCATCTCCGCTGCTCTCTTCGCCTTCTGACGCTCATTCTCTGTTGAGTAGCCAATTGCCATGTGACAACCTCCGGATGGGAAGAGTTATTGTTCTGTTGTCCATACCGCCGTTTAGCAGCGGCTAGACTCTCCTTCTGTGCATCCATATCAAGCGTTGCGATACAGCCGCCGATTACATCTCCGCCTTTTATACGCAATGCTGCGCATGCGACGACGCGCGGTTCGGGTGATAGAGCGGCGTGCGGCGAGGCGGTGGTGACGAACGCGGCGCAGCTGCGGGGTCTCTCTCGTTACGATAGTATCGGCGCATCATCCGCGTGACGTCACATTCACCTTCGACGGTGGAGCGGACGCGGCGGCGACGAAGCGCGCGCCGCACCCACTGCTCCTCTCCGCTTGCCATGGTAACGGCGCATGCGCACAACTGGCACCTCGCATGTACCGCGAAATGCTCGACTGGTAGCCTAGTGTAGCCCCCGCTACAAAACAGAATCCGCCAAATCGTTCTGGAGATGCCCAACATGCAGAAACGCTGGAGTACGCATTGCTTACAGCGAAGATTGAAATTGACGCTCTCACGGCCGTCAAACAAAACCACGAAAGCCTGGCTGCTCTAGCTCAACAAAAATTGGAAATCTAGGTTTTGGGGAAAGGAAATGGCGCAATATCTGTTCACATTTCAGCGGACACCTGAACCGCGCCAGCCGTAGGGGAAGGGATAAAGGAGAGAATGAAAGAAACGGAAGAAAGGTGCCGTAATGGAGGGCTCCGGAATAATTTCGACCACCTGCGGACTTTAACCTGCACTGCCATCGCAAAGCACACAGGTGCCCTTGCGTTTCGCCTCCATTGAAACGCTGCGCCGCGGTCGGGTTTGAACCTGAATATTCTGGATCAGTAGTCGTGCGCTCTAACTACTGAGCCCCCATAGCAAGTGAACAAAAATTATTGGCGTGGAAAATGACCAGTTTATGCCCAGGAAGTAAGATGAGTAGGAACGTAAGATAACCCGACAGGACACTGAAATAAAGGCTATCAGAGAGAGGGTGACAAAGCCAGGAGAGAACCTAGTTCACATTGCAGTACAAGGTGAGCTTCAACAAGAGCTAGAAGAGCTAGAACCTAGAATTTCATGGTTGGTGGTTTAATCTGCAGCTATACGGCGTCCTTGTTGTCACGGGCGAGAACCTATTATCGTCACTAAATCAGGTTGTTGGCAAGCTTGAAGTCCCCCGGCTCACTGACTGTGACATTGCATCAGCTCACCGCCTACCAGTGAGGCAAGATAAAGTTCTGGTATTATTATCGGGTTTACCAAGCAAAAGACAAGGGACACAAGGCTACAGAAAAAGAAGGCGCTTAAGGACACTGAACTGAACGCTTTCATTCAGGAAAATTGAACTCGTTACCGCAAAGCACTTTTTCGTGCTGCGAAAGATAAGGCAAAGGAAACAGGTTATGCGTTTGTCTGGTATGTCAACGGGAGAGTTCTCGCTCGATAAACCACTGGCACAGTTTCCATTGGTAACTGTAACTTTTGTTTGGTTCGTTCTTTTGTGTTTAAAGAAAGCGCAATTGATCAGTCTCGTTATTTGTCTAGGGGTGTGAATCAAGCTGTCAGTTTTCGGCGGCCTCTCACAAACGTATTTCCTTGAATACTAGATCTGTGAAGAAGAAAGGGTTTTGTTTAGAAGAATGTTTTGCCCATATTCCTCAGCTTTGCCCGTTTTCAGTTTTGCGCAGTAATGCTAACGGAGAAGTGGCGAATGTGATTCTGATGTTCTCACGGTGAAAGATTTTACAGCATATTATGTAAAAAGACATGTTGGCGGCGGTGGTGTTGCATTATTGCTTATACACGGCATAGAAAGCCATTCACTTGAAACATGCGCTGTAATTACCCAAGATAATGAAATTCTGTCTGTACGCATATTTCTGTTTTTTTTTTGTTACCGGCCTCCTAACTTTAATATTGCGTCAATTTTGCACTTATATGACCTGTTCCTCGATTCTTTAATTTACTTTATGAGGCTTTAACCTCGCAAAGCGGCAAAGGCTATGAGAGACGTCGTGGTGAAGGGCTCCGGATAATTTCGACCACCAGGGTTTCTTTAACGTAGACTGACATCCCACAATACACGCACGTCTAGAAATTCGCCTGCATTGAAAATCGACCACCGCGGCTGAGATCGAACCCACGTCTCTCGGGTCAGCAGCCCATAACCATTGACCCACCGCTGCGACTGTTCCTGGGTTCTGTTGTTCAGTGTCACGATCAGGAAACTTGTGGCGACTTTTTAAATATTGATATGAATACCCCAGCACATATGCTGTAGATTTTAATACGACCATTATGGCTAATGGTTTTAACTCGATTAATATACCAACAACTGGCCTGAAAGACGCGGGTTCGATCTCGGCCACGGCGGTCGCATTTCGACGCAGGCGATGTGCTAGAGGCCCGTGTACTCTACGATGTGAGTGAGCGCTAAGAACCTCAGGTGGTCGAAATTAACCGCGGCGTCCCTCATAGCCTTAGTCGGTTCGGGATGTTGTACCTTATAACACCAAACCAATATACCAACAAGGGTCACCAGTAAAATTCTGCGATTCTGTTCTCGATTTTGTTATCACTAACACTATAAAACCGAATATTATATCAGGTGCTTTATCTTGTTGCATCAGCGATCATCTTTGCTTGCATAGATAAGGCTTGTGCATCAGGCAGTCAATCTATATCATTCACATACCAAGCAACTACGGTGACATCGTTAAAGAATTTTGGTGACGAGCTCGTGCAAAGATATTTGAGCAAGATAGCCGAACACGATGATGCATATGTTTATTGCTGTTTACTGCGACTGACTTGCACTTCAGCATGGACGCTAACCTACATACTGATTGCGTATTTTTCGATTTTGCTAAAGCTTATGAACGCGCTGCACATTCCCGTTTGTTCTCGAAATTATCTGCTCTTTGCCTAGATTCTTTAACACCGACATTGCTTCCTAACTTTCTTTTCGGCAGCAGGACACAACACAACAATTTTACCTCCTCAGTCTGTGACGTAACATCTGGTGTGCCCCAAGGCAGTGTTATTTGCTCTTTATTGTTCCTGATATTCATTACTGATTTACCCTTTGGTATACCGGTTTGATCATATTCACTGGTCATGGCCACACACAAATGACGTTTCGGGAGCGCTACGGCTCCCTTGTTCAATATGAGCAATCACCTGAACGTCCCGGGCTTTTTGTAGCGGTTAGTATCTTTCTTAGACAATTCGGGTAGGTAGGGTGCAATTGCCGTCATTCTTATTTATTGTGTTAGGCCTAGTTTGGATGATTAGTGACTCGAGATTTCGGCGGGCCTACACGTTCTTTTCTGTTGCCACTATATATGCTTCATCCCAGTTAATTTCATGGCCAGTCTCTTGCGCATGCTCCACGATTGCGTTTGTTGTCACTTTTCCTTTTCGTACATCGTACTGATATTCTTTCAGGCGTCTCGTGAAATCTTTAATTTCGCCTATGTAAACTGATGAACAGTCGGCGGAGGCAGTTTTGTAAACAACGCCGGGCATACCGTCTTCTCTGCAAATTTTTGTGGACGACTACATCATTTACTTCTCTATCAATTCCACGGATGATTACCTTGCTCTCCTGAGTGACCTGAACCTCATTTCAGACTGATGTAATAAATGGCAAAAGACTCCTAACTCGACTACATGCAAGATTATCTCTTTGAGCCGCAGGCATACTAATTCTAGCTTCTCGTACCACATAGACCGCACTATAGTGTCTCGGGCACCATCATGCAGGTATTTATAATAGGTATTCATCTGAAGCGTAATTCTTCACAGGCCATGCACATTCGCGCCAAAGCCTACAGATAACTTGAGCACCCGCGTCGGCACTTGTGAAACTCTCCTAACAGCGTAAGAAAGCTGGCATACCTAACAATCATACGGCCACAACTAGAATATGCATCACCTACATGGTCACCATACCAAAACTACCTAATCAGCATGCTAGAATCCATCCTGAATAGAGCCGCGCTCGTTCCACTACACGCAGCTACAGCCCCCACTACGGCATAACAAATATAAAACGATATCGGCCTCGAGTTGTTAGATATTCGTCTTTTCATCGCTATTTTATGCTTAGTTCATAAATATCATTACAGCACCAGGATATCTTCATCACCTCTGGAAGCGCCTTCAGGCATTTCACGCCGCCTACATTCTATGTGCACTTCCACGTGCCATGCTGTGGATGAGCGGGTGAGTAAGTGAGTGAACTTTATTGATTTATTAGTTATTTAACTGACTTCATGTGAAACTTACTGATAGTCGGTGCCCCTATTGCAGGGCTGCGCTGGCTGCAGCTGGCTCTTCTGCCGAGCGGACCACCATTCCGAAGCCGAGCGGACCTCCTTCCGGGCTTTGTTAGCATCCGCGTGTAAAAAGAAGCAACGTCCGTGCGTACGGGCGACCGACCTCCCCTCCCTGCTATTGGTGACGACATGCCGCGCTGAGGTGACGCTCTAACGCCATCCTTGGACGGAAGAGTCTAAAAGAGGCCACAGAGGAGGCATCGGCGAGCGAAAGCAGCTGCAGCGCCATGACGTCGTCGCTGGGCAGCGAATCTGGTAGTGGTGGCGGTGGCGACTGGCAAGACACCAACGCCGATGAGCCCTCGAACCCCAAGCGTATGCGACTGAACGA
Source organism: Amblyomma americanum (assembly GCA_030143305.2). Lineage (NCBI taxonomy): Eukaryota > Metazoa > Arthropoda > Arachnida > Ixodida > Ixodidae > Amblyomma > Amblyomma americanum. Next base: position 100,064 of record JARKHS020026091.1, on the reverse strand, counting down.
GGGTGATCAGTACTTTGTGTGCGACTTCGACATCCTGGGCGCCATTGACTGCGTCTTCAGCTCCATCAACGTTGAAGACGTGCTCAAGGAGCAGATATGCAAGTACAGCCGCCTTAACCTGGCCAATTTAGAAAGTGAGTTCCTTGAAATCGACATGGCATTTGACAGAATGGAGCATCAAATACAGAAATTGAAAGAAAAGAAAAGCCTGGAAAAGACTTCTGCCCTCAACGTTCCAGACATTCACTTTTTCGATGTCATTGTCAAAGTAGACCAAAACTTCGAGATACCAGATCCCACTTCTCCTAGAAGGCCAGAACCACCCTTGCCAACTCATACGCCCAGCAATGTTAGCACTCTCGCGAAAGCGTCTGCTGGTTGCTCTGATGAGATTATTCCTGTTGGGAACTACCCGCCTATGCCTCACAACCTTCCTCCAGAGGGCCCAGTTGTTCACAAGAAGCTCGAGATCTCATCAAAAGTCCTGGCGACGCGCACCTTTCCCTTGGGAGAATTCTACAAGGCCCGCATCATCCAAATTCATAAACCTTCCAAGAAGTCTAAATCTGAGCCGTTTTACCTAGTAAGGCCTGAAGCACGGAAGGGAAGCGCAAGTAGTCGGGCATTGAAATGGCACCGTAAGCGGGAACTGGCCTATGCCGACCACCCTGCTGTTGTCCTTCCTGTTGGAACGAGAGTAGTCGCTCCTTACTCAGACGAGTCATCCCCGCCTCGACAGTCTTTGTACGCTGGGATCATTGCTGAGCCGCCGAAGCCTCTGAACCGTTTTCGTTACCTTGTCATCTTTGATTATGGGTATGCTCAGTACGTGGACATTGGCAAACTGTTTGTGATGTGTGGAGCCTCCAAGAATGTGTGGGAGGACATGTTTGAGGACATCCGAGACTTTGTGCGTAATTACCTTGAAAAATACCCGGAGCGGCCAATGCTTCGGCTACGCAAGGGCCAGGTGGTCAAGACTGAGTGGATGGGTGACTGGTGGATGGCACGGGTGGTCGCGGTAGACTCCAGCATGGTCAAGATGCTGTTTGAGGCGGACAAGCGCACTGAATGGATCTACCGTGGTTCGACCAGGTTCTCTCCACTATATTCGCTCCTCAAACAGTCTGTGAAGAACAAAGTAACCACAGGAGGTAGTGTGCGCCGACACAATTTGATGCCGGCGGGGACGAGGCAACACAAGCCATTTGTCCAGTACACACGCACACTGGAAGATTGTGCACTGAAGGATGAAAGCGCTGAGTCTCCCAAGAAAGCGGCGGCAATCGCGCGAAATGTTGCACGAAAATCGACCACTGAAGACAGAAAGTTTGAAGAAGCGGATGAGCTGACGAGAAATGCACTTGGGAGTCTTATGTCCCAAGCTGGCACACGAGAAGTGTTGCAAGTAGATTCGAAGAACAATACCGCATACAGCCGGATCGGTTACACGTCACATGAGTGCTCACCAAGTTGTGTGGCTAGCGATAATCCTGATGCCCATAAGAGAAAAAATGCTCTAGCCATTCCAAGTTTCTATGGCTGGGAGAGAGAAATCTTGAAGCCGAGCAAGAAGAGCAAACAGAAAGTACAGTACACTGCACCCTGCGGAAGGCGATTGCGGAACATAGAGGAAGTTGCCCACTTCTTGCGACTCTGCAAGTCTCTCTTGACTGTGGACCTGTTTTGCTTTGACAGCCTTGTACGCACGTTTTGTGAGTTCAAGCCAAAAGTCGTCAATACTTACATCGAAGACTTGACATATGGCAAGGAGCAGATGATCGTCCCGTGTGTCAATAGCATTGACGACACATATCCCACATTTGCTGAATATTCTACCGAGCGCTACGCTGGAAAGGGAGTGGACCTCAACCTGGACAAGGAATTCCTTTGTGGCTGCGACTGTGAAGATGACTGTCAGGACCGAGAGAAGTGCAGCTGCCAGAAGCTGACTGTGGAGGCTACGGAAGCTCTGGCTAGCGGCCGAAATCCTTATGCAGGCTACTTCCACCGGCGACTGTTGGAGCCACACATCACGGGCGTGTATGAATGCAACTCCCAGTGCCACTGTTCCCGCCGCTGCTTCAATCGGGTGGTGCAGAATGGCCTGCGCAGCCGCCTGCAGGTGTTCAAGACAGAGAAGCGCGGCTGGGGCATCCGCTGCCTCGACGACCTGCCCCATGGGACCTTCATCTGTGTCTATTCCGGTCAGTTGCTCACAGAACAGGGCGCGAACGAAGATGGCAACCAGTATGGTGATGAATACCTTGCTGAGCTGGACCACATTGAAGTGGTGGAGAAGCAGAAGGAAGGCTACGAAAGCGATGTCGCAGCTTCAGGCGAACACGACACCGATGACAGTGTGCATGAGGAAGAAATTTGTGAAGATGTGCCCGACTCGGATTATGGCTACGACTGTGCTGACGTTCCTAAGCAGCCAAGTTCGACAATGTGTAAACGGATGGTAAAATCACTGGCTAATGACTCATCTCACAGTAACAAGTCCAATTATTATGAAGGTGGTGACAGTGGCAGCAATGATAGAAGCCAGAAGCCAAGCAAAAAGTGCAGGACGAATAACAGTTCTAAGGGCAAAGCAAAGGAGGGCTTGCCTGAGAAGTATGCGTACGACGAGTCGGAAGACAGCCGGCCTAGCACAAACTCTCAAAATGCAAAGACATCTAAGAAACCAAAAAAACAGACCACTGGCAAAAACACTGTCAAGGCCAAAGTTGGGGCTGTCGCTGGTCCCGCTGAGGGAACAGAGCCTCAGCCACCACGGTTACCTTCCACGCGCAGCTTTTTCAATGAGCAGTACTGCTACATTATGGACGCCAAGAACTGCGGTAACATTGGTCGCTTTTTAAATCATAGCTGCTCACCAAACGTGTTTGTCCAGAATGTGTTCGTGGACACCCATGACTTGAGGTTTCCGTGGGTATCTTTCTTCGCAGCAAGGTACATAAGGGCTGGTGAGGAGCTCACTTGGGACTATAACTACTCCGTTGGAAGCGTCCCCGAGAGGATTATGTACTGCTACTGCAGATCCGCGGAGTGCCGAGGCCGGTTAATATGATTTTATTGCTCGCTATATTTGTTGTTTGTTTTACGCGAGACAGTGCAGTATGCTGTTGTGTATCTATGAGCAGCATGAGCACAGGCGTGCAAGGCTATAAATGTGTTCATAGTTAAGTTCAGTTTTAGTTCATCAGACTGCCACAATTTCTTTGTGTGCCATTCTACGCCTAAAAACTATGGTGCGTTTTGCAATCATTGATTTCAGTATCAAACTTCATCAAATAATAAGTCATCGCTGATTTTCTCCTCAAGAGGACTGGCCTGTGCCTGGCTCCAGTGCAATATTTTAATCCAGCTTTTAACGGAGAGTGCCCGCATTGTGGGTGTACGTTCTCGGACGAGTACTGCATGGTGTAGGCATTCCCGTCTACCCTGCTTACCCTCCTTTTCCCTCACCTACCAGTGAGAGCTGGGAGGCTGCCCAGCTCGACTATCTACGTTATAGATCCAAAGAGCCCTCGTCGTAGGACCCGAGGTGCCGCGGAAGTCACAAAGGTCCCGGACTGGGGACGCCTCCTATTATTTGTAAGGGGCTGTCCTTTAGGGCCAGTTCCCACTCTCTCTCGTAAATAATAATAAATGTTTTTCACCACCTCCATTGAACTGCAACTTCCCCAGGACTGTGGATAAAGTGTGTCATGTTCTGCGTTGAACTTATGCCCAGAAGAAAGTCTCTCCAGGTGCACCAAGGCTGAGATTATTTGCTTCCCCAAGTCCATTTCTGGTGTGACTTTTTTTCCAGATTTCGGCTCCTGGTCTTCCTTCGTCTTTGAATGTTGTCTCGTGGCCATTGCTGCTCGGCTGCATGGGTTCGTCATCTGCCTTGCTTAATTCAAAATCAGATGGCTCCCACAGTCAGAGAGCCGGAAAAACCTGACTTGCCCAAGACCACAGTTAAACGCTGGTTAGAGCGTACGAGCCACTTCGCAGTAATACACGAACCACCTTAGCTGGCTGAGTGTTCAATACTAGGCTTGCCCCCGAAGGGCCCATCGGGGTTTGCGGAGCCTTCTCCAAGCGCACACCCCTGAGGAAGCCAGGCGCCGGGGCGGAGGTCGCTTGTACCGATTTTTACCGGTGGGTACCCGGCGGTGGATTTCCAAGCAACCACCTCCCGCAGCCGAGGCAGATTCCCTGACCCTGACAGCTAGGCCACGACTGTGAAGATTCTCCTGGTCTTTGGATCTGCTCCTCTAGGTCTGAGCTGGCCAGCAGTACCTCCCAGAGATCCTATTTGTATCAATGATGTGAGGTTCTATGTTGTGTGATGTGCACTCCCATGCTATGTGGTACAGGGTTGGTGTTGACCCGCCACCATGGGCTTATGTTACTAAAAGCTGTTTAGTGTGTCTTGTGTAGTTGATGTAGGTTTACGAAGCTGCTTGTGTGTAGCCTACGCCGATCGATGGCGACTTCAGTCTTTAGTATTGTGTAGAGGGACTCGCATGATCGCCCCGTACGATGTCGCTAGACAGGTAATTCGCGGCTGTCAGGTGTCGTATGGCGCTATGAGACATCGCATCCTCAAATCATATCTCCCAAATCATTTGTTCCTCAGCGCAGCCAAAACCCATCACCGGAAGCCAACTCAAGATTAAAATTTTATTAACCTGGTTCCTGGTTCCTGTTTCATGTCCTGGTTCAATTAAGCCCTGTCAGAACCAACACAAACCTAAACACAATCGTCAGAAAACTAAGTCTGAAAGCAGCCTTCAAAGCATATGCAACAGTTGCGAAAAGCGCAAGCTGCAGAAAGCAGCTGTGATCATCCGCGTCACCACGGATGTAGTGGCCCACATTCTTTTTTACCTGAGAAAGATAGTGGCGCATGTGAACGCTATGAGGGTTGACCCCTGAACGAGAAGATGGCAAACAACGCACGAAGGGTACATTGAAATGTGTCAAAATACAAGGCAGCTCCTGATAGAGGCCGGTATTAAAGCAATCTCAGTCGCCTTATCTAATTTAAGCCTTGCTGTACGCTGCCGAAAATAGCGGGGTACAGCATGCGGTGCTCTCTTGCCGACAAAGGTCGGCTATTAGCACCGCAGAGCCTTTAAATGTTTTATAGAACCAAATAAAGCTTCGCCGTAGAAATAAGCATTGCGTCGCTCTCACATATATTCTTCTTAATTCCCATCTGTCGATAAGCTGCAAATATACATACGATAAGCAGCACACGGAAGCGTACAGAAAACGTGCTGGTGCAAGCTTATATCACTCATTCAACTTGAACCTCGTAAAGGCGAGGACTTCTAGTCAATAGAGCATACGAAGAAGATTAAACCCATTTTCGCTCGGACAGAGCGACACAAATACTCACCTTTGGTACTAGCTATTGAAGAGTGGAATTCGCTTCCTTCTAGCATTGCGGCTATCGTTGAAACATCATTTCAAACAGCTCTTTGGTCATACTTAGAAAATTCCAATGTAGAATGATGTGCGTTTTTTTTTCTTTCGTTTGCTTCAGTGTGTGCGTGTCGGCCGTAACGTTCCATGAAGTGTTAGATGCCATGTTTTGTAGCTTCTGAAGGTGCAATTTTTTTGTTTTGTGGGATTTGCTACATGTGCATTTTTTCAGTGCCTATTCCTAGCCATCCCCCCCCCCCCTCTCCTATTAATTTGTACCTGGCTTCTTGACTTGTTTATTTCTATCTTTAGCCGTTTATATGCTGTGTTGTATATTTGTCAAGTTTTCTTTGATGAATCCCCCCCTATGTAATGCCCGCATTGGGCCTTTAGGGTATTGAAATAAAAAAATAAAAATAGTAACGCGCACGAGGGCCAAACCATATTCATGAATCGGGAATCGCTACAGCCAGGCTCTGGGGTAGGTTCAAGTTGAATGAGTGATATAAGCCTGCACCAGCACGTTTTCTGTACGCTTCCGTGTGCTGCTTATCGTATGTATTTGCAGCTTACCGACAGATGGGAAGTAAGAAGAATATCAAATGTCAAAAAAGAATATGCCGCACCCTCTCCCCCGTAGTCTTACTCGGCAGGAGGAGATATCCGTGCGCCGGGTTCGGGCTGGGGCGGCTCTGACACCATCTGTCCGTTATCGGTGGCGTGCCAAAGATCTGCCAGCAACTGATAGGTGCCCTCACTGTAGCGCTGCACCGGACATTTTTTGTGATGTGCAGCACTTGTTGTGGACGTGCCCAGCGACGGCTACTTTTAGAAAACGTCGCCTGAGGAAGGTGGGCCTGCGGTGGAACCGCGAACGTGACTATGTGAAGTGGACTATGAACAATCATTTCATCGGCAACCTCTGCGACTACCTCAACGCAACGGCTCTTCACTCCTTCTTTTAACCTTCTATCTCCCGCATTCTTTCCCCTTTTTTCAACTTATGCCTCATGGCACACTTTTCGAGAAAAAAAAAAAAGTCCTCGCCTTTGACATTCTTTGCAAGTTAGTTCTATTTTGCCTTTCTCGCCTTCCTAAACGTACGCGTTGTTCTCAATTCCTTATTCGCTAGGAGATGTCAGCCATTGCGTTCTCTCGACTGCGGTATCTGTTTCTTGTCTCGTCACCTGTCTTCGTACAGAGACCCCATTTCTCATTACGGTTTTCTTTCCGACTCGAAACACGGCGTTCACCGGGTCAGTCCGTCTGCTCTGGCGTGAGATAGACGGCGATTCGACCACTTTTTTTTCTTGTTATTTCAGAGCACGCAGGAGACACGTCGTTCATTTATATCTGTCCAGAACATCTGTGTCCCATCCTATCTTCCTTCTTTCCTTTTACTGAATTGTACGTCTCCGTAGCGTGTTTGGCATTGAATGGCATATGTAGTATTTTGCTGGCGCTGGACACAGTCGTGGATTTCTTATGCGTGGCCGCATGTACCCATACTCTACGATTTCTTCCTGCGCCTATCCAGAATCAACGCAAATGTCTTTGGTTGTCCTCTCGTCTTCGTCTATTGCGATGGTCGCCGCCTCGACATGTTCAAGAGCCCGGACTGTTGAACGGTTCGGTATTCCATTTCAGACCCCGTACAAGCGCAGACAAACAAGGACAAGGAAAGATATGTTAAAGCAAAAAAAAAGGAAATTCTTATTCACTGCATTCATTTCATCCTCGGGCCTACCTCACTTCCGTTACTCACCTCCGCTGGTTCTGCACTGACGGCCGACGTGCTAGAACCATTTACAACACAGCGAATTCGAAGTTGGCGAGTAGCTGCAAGCGGTAGCGCATTTTCAAATGCGTAAGGACACGCGCCGTAAACAACGCGCATTTTGTGTTCAGACTGCTTTCTTCGGTAAAAAGTATACTGCCACTCCCACAATCCCAAAGGCGAGCCGCAAGACCAATGCCGTCGGAGGAACAGTGCGAAGGAACGCAAGAAAAGAAATGGCGAAAGACGTCGCATCGCCTCAAGCTATCGTGAGGATTTTTTTTCCTTTTTCAGGCTGGAGCACCACGTTTCAACCAAGATGTGCTGGTAAAAGTCGAAGCACATAACGATAGTAGCGCTGCGCGAATTTTGTAAAGCCGCGTTTTTTTTTTCCTTTGAATTCGGGGAATTTTAAATTAACGTCACCAACGTACCAATTACAAAGAACAGTTTTTGTTTTCTTGGCGATGAATTTCGCATCCCTCATCGTTGAGGCCTATGCACTTTTATCAGTTTATTTTAGATATCTACGTACACTTTCTCTCCAACGTTGGCATCGATTTGTTTTCCTCCTCTAAAGACAGACGGAAAGCTATGTTTAAATGTCTCTTTATATCAATATTATGCAAGGCAGTAAACAAGCGATGCCATCCTTGCGGTTTTCTGCATATTCGATCCTTACAACGGTTTCCGCTAAACAAAGAACAGTTTTTCTTTTCTTAACGGTGAATTTTTTTGTAACGGCTGCGCAACTCACCTCTCCGTGCTTTCCACCAGATCATTGGTGCGCCAAGCCTCATCAACTTTCCGAGCATCTTCAATTATTCTCGAAACAGTTCGCCATCAGGACTCAATAACGTCGCGCAATAAATTAACTGCTGGCTTTCAGTCTTGCCGGTGGAGTGCGCTGTTTCCTATCACCATGCAGACCAAGCTGGCACCTTTCCTCTCACGTGCTAAATTATGGAAGCTTATCGCACCTAGCCGAGTGGAAATGGTGCAGTTAAGAGCGCATTGCTCTCGCTCGCAGAACCAGTCGTGGAGATGGAGTTGATTTGAAGTCCCGAGAAAGCTCTTCACAAACGCCGCGCCTTATTTATTATAGAGACGGTAATTGTGAGAGTCCCAGTGCAAGCTTCCAGCTGCCTATAGATGGGCTCGCCTGAGACGCTTCATTCAACGAGCCGGATCTGGATGCTTTCCCGAATGAGTTCGCGCAGATTAGTGAAGTTATAGCAAGCCCTCAAAATCTGGGAAAATGATTTTAGTTTTCACAGCTGCCACCACATGCCGCAAGGCGCTGAGCCCTGAAAATTTCCGCGGGAATTTCGAATGTTCAAAACATCCCGCCAATTTTCTAACATCATCGGAAATAGTTGCTGTCAGAGGAGGAAATTTGTTTTTCAAGCCAGATTTTGTAGCTAGAAAGTTCAGTCGGCCGCTATAATCGTCATGTTCTTTCAGGGTCTTTTGGGATTTTCTGGTTTTCTCAAAATTACAAGTTTCAAATATCCCCACTGAGTTCCGTGGTGTTCGCTTCTAGCGGCCAACAGATGACGCTAGTTAATGATGTCCAGGAAAGCTGCATGGGCTTGATTAAGGATTCTTTTTAGCTATTCTCCATAGCAGACTGATTAACTCTCAGAACGGTAAAGGCTACACTCAATACAAACTGACCTGTATGCCCTTGAAAAACTAACCAAGGGACTTGAGCATCACCGAAGTAAATACCGTCTCCATTTGAAGTGCATAGTATAGGCACCTGATCGCGGGATATTCGTGAAAACGACTCATTAAACTTCAAGGAACAGGCAGACGTTTGCTGCATAGCATATTCTAGCCATCCTTTCTTGACCCTGCTTACAGTGCAGCTCTAAATGCTGAACTCTAAGCATCTCCGGAATGGATCGCTGCCAAGGCATCGTATCGAAAATTCGGACAAGTTTCGCCTTTGTGCACTTCGCAGTTTGTCTACATATAACGACCCACTAATCCCTACAGGAGTCATTCTACATTATTAAAAAGATAGTGAATTGAGTACCCTTCGATTATTCTTCCGTCCAACGGTACGCCGGGCCCGCCTCCCAGTGCCATGTATGCAATGCTTTTACAGTGTCGCGGCAGAGCCTCTTGTTCGTACTCATAAGTACCTGCTTCAAGCATGTCAGAAGTGCCGGAAGGAGAGGGGTATGCACTTCAGCCGCTCTTTTAACATATTCACAGCCAGCGCCACCTTCGCGCCGATCTCGTTCATTTAAACTCGAGTAAGTTTCTTATTACAGACTACATCGCGTCCGCTAGCTTGCGATATCTTAACCAACTAGGCGAAGGGAACATTAACACGTTAAGCAGCATATCTGAAAACTCAGAGGAACAAAGCTCTCGCTCTTCCACGTGAGCCCACACTGGTGTAAAGCCTCGTTTGTCGCTGAAGGCACTCCTTTTATACGTCCCTCTTTGATCAGTGTATGCTTTCTAAGAGTGCTTCAACACACTCGAGACAAGGAAAGGTAGAACCTAGCCCATGCATTAAGGGCTTAACAAATCCTGTGCGGCCGCGCCAGTCGCTCCCGGAGCATGAGCCTTCACCGCGCAAGACCGAAGGGGACGGCCACGAATCGATAAAACACAAGAAGGCCGTAACTTCGTACTTAAGACTGTTACGAAGCTTACGAGGTCCCCTTTTCTGCGCTGTGATATACAGCAGCACGACGATGTGTACCGATCATATCACCCACTCCGTATCCCGCTGATACGCTAGGGTCGCGAAGTCGGTTAGGCTTGCCATTCCGTAAACCGCATGACGAATGGCCAATGCGGATGCAAAAGCTAACTCGATAACGACGTCGCAAAGGTATAAACACGTAGAGCCTTTGCAAGAACCAAACAGCCCACGGGGTTTTCTTCTCATTCAGGGAAGTGTGCGTCGTTTTTCGTGGCTAGCGTTTTAAATTTTTGAGGGTGAGGGGAACTCCCGGCTTCTCGCACGATTTAGAAGTAAACACATTGGGCTGCATATTTTTGACGAAGGTTGTACATAACGCCACAGGTCACTACCTCCTGGTCGAGGCCAAAAGGTTCTGCTGCCATCGGACGCGACGTCAAGAGTAAATCACGAGTCCTTTCTTCCATTGCAGTTTCCGCCTCTGCGGAAGGAAGTCCTTGAAAAAATGAACCTTGACAGCCCTGATTATGAACCTGTAGTTTGAACCTAGTAGTAGTTTGGTAGTTTGGCTACTGTTTCTTATTAGAGGCACATGCAAAGGCCAGCGGGAATATAATTATTTACCTCAAACACGAAACCGCTGGTATAGCGTAGCGTGAAATTTGCGTGCGAGCATGCGAGCGTGCGTGTATGCGTGCGTGCATTGCAGCAATCATCATTACCGGATGAAAGCAAGCGCAAAGGCATTGAACGGTGTTACTGACGGAAGAGCTGCTTCAGTTTTCAAAGCGCTAAAATGTTTTGTCGTGTTTTGTTTTTGCTGTTCTAATTTTTTTATCGAGATGCTTTCAGAGCACTGTACCTCATGCTGAGTGACCAACTGTCACAATCTGTGGTATTTGGCCTTGGCGGTCAGTCACATCATACAGTGAACGCGTTGGGGCGCGTTATCACTCGAGCAGTCACAGCCTAATGATCTTTTCCCGCTTACGCCTTAACACCGGCGTCTGCTCTTTCCATGCAACCAATTCTGCCAGTACTCCGTTCAGTGAAAGCAATATTTCACTGTACTTGTCTTTCTTGCTATTCTATATCGCATTATTTTACCGCCGCGGCTGATAGCTAACAACACTAGGATAGGCTCCCACTGCAATCTTATTCTATATGAAGCTCTTTGTCACTTTGGAATTGCAGCTTCCTTACAAGTCTGTGCATTCAATTCACGTCAACAACGCAGATATAAGCGCATAAAAGCCTTCATTAATTTCGTAGGTGTCCATGCAGTATAAACGGCCCAGAATAAAAGTCAAATATACAAGAACATCTATAAGAGGCGTTGGTTTCTCTTTTCAAAATAAATCCATATTACAAACCTAAATCGGAAATTGTGAGCGAGGCGTTCTTTCTAGCACTTGAAGTGTCCACGGAAATTGCCGAATAAGGAAAGAAAAAAATTGGAAGAATGTCACGCGTTAAAAGTTCAAGAGCTTTTTCCACGGAGGGCACTGGACTTGACCCCCTCCCTTCTCTTGTTCCGTGCATAGGGAGAAATGCGCAACATTATATGCACGTTTCACTGCCTCTTTTCTTTCCTCTGCAACCAAAGGAGGGAGTGAAAGAAGAAAGGAAGAGAGAGGTGCTGTTGCCCTCAACTACGGCACTTCTCTCTTCCTTTCTTCTTTCACTCCCTCCTTTATCCTTCCCTTACGGCGTGGTTCAGGTTTCCAACGATATATGAGACAGATACTGCGCCATTTCCTTTCCCCCAAAACCAATTATTATTATTATTATTAACCGAGCGACTAAGAATTCCTTACGACGAAAACAAGCAGCAAAGCACACAACACTGGGCAGACAAAAAAAAAAGGACACCGCCAAGATATCTCAACTGTTCTGGTGTCTCGCTGAATTTCAACTCTTCACGAGGAGCAGCAAGTTACGTGAATAAAAGAAAAACGGGCGTAACTCCTCGAAGTGGCTGCGCTGGCCGCCGATACGAATTTCACATTTTAAGTTCGGTCTACCCGAGAAGAGCCTCTTACTGGCCCGCTTTTGGGCAAGGGACCGGCATCGAAAACCTCGCTCTCCTTTTTCTTATGTTTCTCTCTCCATTTGCTCGCTTTATTTGTATTTCATATCCCCTTCTCTCGAGCAGAAGTTTAAGGCAAGGCGGCGTCGACGGAGACCCGTCGTAAACTCCGGTCTCTAAGGACGCCCGTTACGTCCGAACTCGCTGCGTTTCGGTCGAAGTCTAAAACGGGCGCAAGTATTAGACCGAACGGCCACCCAGGGAACCTCTTTTTCCGTGCGCCCCAGCGTTTTCGTTTTAGTGCCTAACTTATGCACGCAGTAGCCCAAATACTGAGGCGCAAGGTGCAGACGATGGCGCTGATCGTTTGCTTTCTCTAGCTGGATAACGTTTTCTTCAATTTTTTTTTTCTGAATACATAAGAACGCAGGTTCAGTATGCGGAAAGTTTCCACTTGAAAATTCTTGTCCACATAAGTCTGTTTTCGGATGCGATCAAGTTACCCAATCGATGGTATCCTTTTTTGTATAGCACTTTAGTAATTTGATTTAGTAATGCCTCCAGTCAAAAATTGCAACCCAGAGGGAAAAAAAATTATGATTTAAAATTTACATGCAACAAAACGAAGACATTGCTATTAATAGGAGGCAAACTTTGTTGGATTCCTGGTGTGCGCACTGCGACAGAATTCCGCTTTCGCGCAATCAACATTCTTCGGCCTTTTCGCCAAAAAAAGAAAGAAGTATTTATACAGAATGGCTCTTGTGTTGCGCAGGCTATCCTGATGTATAGCGATAAACAAAAAAAAATACGCCCATGAGTGCATTTGATGTAAACAAAATAAAAATTTCATACAACCACAGCGCACTCTTGTATTAATAATAATTGGTTTTTTGGGGAAAGGAAATGGCGCAGTATCTGTCTCATATATCGTTGGACACATGAACCGCGCCGTAAGGAAAGGGATAAAGGATGGAGGGAAAGAAAGGAAGAGAGAGGTGCCGTAGTGGAGGGCTCCGGAATAATTTCGACCACCTGGGGATCTTTAACGTGCACTGACATCGCACAGCACACGGGCGCCTTAGCGTTTTTCCTCCATAAAAACGCAGCCGCCGCGGTCGGGTTCGAACCCGGGAACTCCGGATCAGTAGTCGAGCGCCCTAACCACTGAGCCACCGTGGCGGGGCACTCTTGTATTTGAGAGGCCTTTTTTTGGCCTTTCTTCCCTTTCTTCTCCGTGAAAACCGCGACCGTGCATCCGGAGGCAGCGCTACTGTCGTATTCGCCTTGCATCAACTGGAAGTTCCCGCACATAGCGAAAACGACATTGGAGAATTACGACCGAAAAAGTCCGCGACATGTTTCACTTTCCTCTAGTTGATTATTTGTAAAGTTATATTAGGCTGAGAAAAGTTCTTTTCAAGCCGCTAATGTAAAATTTATGAAGGAGCACTTACGTAAACATTTTTTTTTCTTTTTGTAGGGAAGGAAATGGCGCAGCATCTCTCTCACATATCGGCGGACACCTGAACCGTGCCGTAATGGAAGGGATAAAGGAGGGAGTGAAAGAAGAAAGGAAAAAAAGTGGTGCCGTGGTGGAGGTCTCCGGAATAATTTCGACCACCTGGGGATCTTTAACGTGCACTGACATCGCACAGCACACGGGCGCCTTAGCGTTTTTCCTCCATAAAAACGCAGCCGCCGCGGTCGGGTTCGAACCCGGGAAGACCGGATCAGTAGCCTAGCGCTCTAACCACTGAGCTACCGCGGCGAATGCGCAATCATAGTTTGCCGTCAGTCAAAATCAGAACACTGAAAGGCATACGAGCAATCTTCGATGTTTTCGAGCCTCACATGGCTTTTTTGAAAAAAGACTGGACAATAGCCCAAAAAGTTTCCAAGCCTGTCGACCTCGTCGCCAGATCTAATGGCGTAGAATGTTTCTACGCGTACCTGGAGGGTGCTTCTAAAATACCTTTTGTTGAAAACAGTGCTTTTCCCGCCGACAGATACCATGCATTTTATAGCAGGAAATCAAAATAAGAAATCAAGACTACCGATCAATCTTGTTTCCAATCGTCGTTTTCCGGAACTGACACCTTTCTGTCACAAACACTGTTTCCCCGTTCCTTTATTCTTGCGTTGTGTTTCTTGAGTACTGCCCTGTATTTTTCACTTTGTACTGCATTGTATTTGCCGTCTGTATTACGTCAAGCTTTGCACATTTTACAATCTCTGCTTACGCAATACCCTGCAGTGCCCTTGGTGTATTCAATGTAAATAAAGTAAAAAAAATCTCTATATGATGAGTAGGGCGGATGGAGCGAGACAGCAGCGTATACGCGCACGCCATAATAAGGAAGCTTGTCGAAAATGGAAACAAAATTGAAAAGGCAGATATCACATTTATTGATTGGTGTCAAAATAAACTGATTGCAGTCGGTCAGTTTAAAGTAATTTTGTCTAGGGATTCGATGAACTAAAGATTATCTTCTGACAGGTTCGGGTCCCAACAGCAGACAGACGGGAAGTAAAATAAGTAACAGCAATCAGAATGTCTTCATGTAGCCCGTGTTCAGAGCTCTTGTCGGCCTACCTGCACAGGTTTAAGAATAAAAACAAGTACATTTTGATTAGACAGTTCGAATTCGATTTGAGGAGTCGCAAGGTACGGCTCTGAAGGTACAGGGGCCAGTCGCAAATATGCCTACATAATTCTACGGGTGTACGTTCAAGTCAAGCTCTTTGCAGCTCACAACTTGAAGCGGAACGTACTACGTTTGATCTCTGGTGAAGTGGAAACAACAGTCCTGTATTGAGATTTATGCGCATGTTAAGAAACCGCAGGTGGTCAAAATTAAGTTGAAGGCCAAATGCAATTAAACTGACTTCTGGTTTCACAAACTAGGAAGCCCCAATAATAGGAAGCCCCAATCCCTGCATAATCAGAAGAGCAGCTATGAATTCATGCCTACCTTCAAACAGTATTCAGACTATAGCATCCGCGCGGTGTTCGCTCAAGGCCGCCCAGAGGCTATCAGATTCCTGGGTTGTTTATAGTTGCAACTATGAATATTTTTAAAGAACTGTTTGTTCGTCCTTAGCTCAAAACAATTTTTTCTTTTTTTTCGCACAAGCCAAGTCTTCTTGAGAAGAGTTGTTACGAAACTTGGAACAAGTTATTTTCGATGCAAAAAAAAAGATAAACGAACTGAGCTCAGTGAGCGCGCGAAGCGCAGATCTATGAAGTAACCAGGGCACCCCTCGAAAGATTTCTCAGCCACACGGTAACAGGCCAGTATAGCGTCACAATTTTAGCTCACTTGCGTAACAAACCTGTCGTCCCCAGGGAAGCAATTTCTCAAGCTTTTCTTTCAGCTATCCCTCGGGCGGACAGCTAAGCGCTGACGAAATTCCCGATACTTGATCAAACGACACCACTAATCGGGGAACAACCAGGTCTGCAAATCCTTTCAGACGTAATTTATAACGGATACCTCAGCGCGCGTCAACGCGAAAAAAAAAAAGATTGGCCCCGCATGTTTCCAGACGGAATAAATACACCAGATAATTTAATCCTAAGTATAGAAAGAAGCATGGGCGAGTTGGTAGGTACTCATTCTAAAACACAGCGCCCGTGTTGTACGTTTGCTTCGTCCTTGTCTTGTTTGCGATGTTTTAGAATGATTTTAATCCTCTGCGCCATGATATTAGACTCAGGTTAAGCTCTGATCGAGTTTAAGCTGTTTCTTGGTTGGGTTTGACTCCGTGAACCAGTGCTTTAGCACTAAAAGAAAAATGGTAGCTGGAACGTCAGGAAACAGTATAGAATGCGGCATGGATTAAAAACACCAATATACATGTTGAGCTAGCGCTGATGGTGATTTGCCCCCCACCATACCAGCAGCTTACGGCAACCGGTCGCCGATACTGCGGCCCGTGTAACCACTAGCCCGTTGGCTGTACCGTAGTTACTCGCGTAATGAATGCACTTACGTAATGAACGCGCCTCCTACTTTGGCTATCAAAAACTGCCATTTTTTCTGATTTTTTCCGCGAAATGAACGCACCTTCGAATTTTCTAGATTTTTGGGGAGAACAAAAGTGCATTGATTATGCGCGCAAGTACGTTAATGATTATAGGCAGGCTGCACTGCCGCAAGCATGGATGTCCCCTTCCATTTGGGTTTCCAATGCACTCCGAGCAACAGCATCGCATCAGTGTCGCCGCGCGCGTTCGTCTGAACAAGTGTCAAGGTCAAAAGGGGTGGAAAGCAAAAGATGTAGCGAAGAAACGCGGCAGTGAAAGAAGAGAAAGTCACTGATCTCACAAAGAAAAGAGGACGGCATGAGAAATGACCCCCACGGTTGCCGCGCGCACTTGTATTTTGCCGATTCGCTTACACCTCGCAATCCCTCGGTCCCGCCGGGCTGCAGTGTTACAGTTTCGAGTTGCGCAGTGGCCTCTGGGACTCTCCGGAGACCGAACGCAGGCAAAAGTGGGGCTGGAGAGAGCTCCGGAGCAGAAAGGCAAAGCACTGTTTGTGACGCTCCATTTGCAGCTTCGCAGCCTTCCAACGACGTGCCGGCGCGCCGCCGCTGAAAGCCGGCAGTCATCCGCGCTCGGAACAGCAGTATTTCATGCCTCATGGCCCGCTCTCAAAGCTATCGAGAGGCGACCTCGGAATCGCCGGCACCCGATGTGACCGAAAGGAAGGAATTTAAGGAATAAAGGAAGCAGAAACGGCACCCTGTTTAAAGCGCACACACGCTGTGCCTTTGATAGTATATTTAGTCTTTTTTTTTTTCCCTACTTATGCGATCCATGATACAACCCTGAACTTATTTAGTTCCAGGTTGTTGCAGCAACGACCCGCTAAATTGCCTATATTTCTTCCAGTGACCCTATTCTGTAGCTCCAAGCGGTTACGTTTCTGCACAGTAATAGTCGCGACCTGATACGCAGAGTCGCCATATATTTCACTTCTTGCGTATTCTACTATTTTATCCCAAAATTTTGTTTTTTTCCTTCCTTCCGTTTCTAAAAAGTTTTAACCAGCTTACGGCAAGCTATAAATCTGCAGCCTGTGTAGCCCGAGGATACCCCAAGAACTTGCTCCGCACTTTTTAATGGGGCCTAACCTTCATCCACCCGCGCGTTTTCCCTATAGGTGCAGGTGGTCCGCCAGACGCAGTAAATCACAGGCGGCTCGTATCGACAACGTTGCTTTATTAGCCTCATCGAATGCAAACGTACATCAAGCTGATCGTTTGCTATTAATAGGTCTGGGAAACAGCAGAAGGTTGTATTTAAAAAGTAAAGGAAATTTCGGTGAGAGCCAACGTGTTCTCGGGCTTGTAAAACAATCGCGAAAAAGTAATCTTTCAATCCTAATGGAAGATATTAGCCCGAGCGACCATGAAACTTTTCAGGGAATCACACACCGTAAATAATCCGAAATTTGCAGTCGGAAAGGTTTCTCTAAAAAAAAGAAGCAGCTCTGTGTTGTGTTTGCGCAGCATTAGCACAGAGTTCATGGAAATGGTTTCTCCTCGCGTCTTCGAAAAATTAGGCCGCACAATCTATATAGAGTCGTCTTTGTTGTCACCCCAGACGCTGATTGTGCAGGAGCTTTGTGTTTCTTTTGCATTAAAAGCTGCCGTAAGAATACATGCATTACATTGCTTCAAGAGGTCGCTTATATGTGGCCTGAAATAATTCGTACGCCATCAGAAGTCTTCCTATCGTGTAATTCGCTTGCTCTGAGAGACAGCCATTGTAGAGAAATACTAAGACTAATTCTTCGATGTATTGACGGTTTTATATTTAAGAGCTTGAAATATTATTATTGTTGTTTTTTCATCACAAATAAAAAGTGGCTTTGGTTGCTGTTTTAGTCCTTGAACGAGACTTGGCCGGCGTAGGCTTGCCACACGGACAGCTGAAAGCCAACATTTCAAACCGTTACGACACGCCTGCACAGAGAATCAACACCTCGCACTCGTAAAGAAGAAGAAGAAGAAGATCGGAGCTGTAAGCGAGTCCTAGTCGCCTGTGAAATCGCCTCCGCTGTCAAGAATGGTAAGTAACTTCATCAGTACGACTGCTTCACATGTCCTTATATCTTGCGCTGAGAGAGATAACAGGAGTAGAACTTCGATTCTCCTCAGCGGTATAAAGTGAGAACACAACTGATGACTGTCACCGCTCCACCCAGTCCACCAGGCTTTGCCCGCAGTTGTGGTACAGACTGTACAGTAGGTCAGCCGGTCCTCATAGGAGGCGTGGTTGGGGTTGCGGACGTAGGATTGGTGCAAGGTGACCCGACACTGCTAAACCATGTCGGGGGCTCTCAACTGTACCCCGCAAGGGGGGGTCGGCCGGGACGATTTCGTGAACGGTAACAACGATAAGAGAGATCGGTAGAGGGAGGAGGAGTGGGGGGGGAGGGGGGGGGTTAAGAGTCGCGTTCGAAGAACATCACCTCAGCAGCTAAATTCACCTGACTGAAGAGGGCTATTAATACTGAACAGCAACGCATGGAGACAAGACACTTCACATAAGACGCGAGGCTTGCGCTTCCTGCGTCTTTCGCCAGAGTCGCGTCCTTTTGTGCGGAGCTGCTCAGTGTTGACGTCAAGCACGTCATTACTATGAACGCGTTGCGCAGCGTTTCAAGCTATTAACTTGAGTGACCCAATCCGCAACCTCATCCTGGGATAGACTAGCTTCTTCTAGAGGTAATTAATTAAATTGCAAATGCGCGCACTTATCTTTCTGTTTTGCCGAAGATTCCAAGAATGCGAAAAATTTGCATAGAGCCCTGAGCGAATGCAATCTCATACCTGTGACGATCAGGCCATTATATATGCTGCAGCAGCACGCAGCTGGCGATGTGTCAAACCCTCCGGTAAGTGTAGCACGAGGACGTTAAAGCTGGAGTCGCAGTCAGGGCTTTATTTCGTACAGGACCAAAGACGCCAGGCCAGAGAAGTGTGCCACAATCGTCACTTCCAACAAAATGGCAAATGAAAACTCGATTGGTTAGGGCGCTCGACTACTGATCCGGAGTTCCCGGGTTCGAACCCGACCGCGGCGGCTGCGTTTTTATGGAGGAAAAACGCTAAGGCGCCCGTGTGCTGTGCGATGTCAGTGCACGTTAAAGATCCCCAGGTGGTCGAAATTATTCCGGAGCCCTCCACTACGGCACCTCCTTCTTCCTTTCCTCTTTCACTCCCTCCCTTATCCCTTCCCTTACGGCGCGGTTCAGGTGTCCAACGATATATGAGACAGATAATGCGCCATTTCCGTTCCCCAAAAAACCAATTATTAATTATTATTAAAACTCGATTCAACGGAAAACCGCGGCGCCTTTTCCCATAGTAGCAGCCACTGCACACGCGGACATATGCTTCTGGTAACACGCCAGGGGCACAGTTAACGGGCTCGAAAGGAGTCTGCTAGATGTAGGCAATTGAGCGGATGAATGCGTATAGACGCGTGTTTGATCCTAATTCGAGCATGACGGGCGCCGCTGTACTTTATTATTTTGCAGTGCGCCGCACCATCAGGACTGTGGGACACGATGGCCGTGGTGATCGAGGAAGTCTACCACTTCGCGATGGCGTCGCTTTGTGGTTACGACCTGGTGCTGGACACCTACTACGGTGTCAAGCCGAAGCGTCCAATCGGCAACGTCGTCGTCGGCATGGTGCTACTCGCCTTTCACTGCGCCTTCTTATCGTGAGTCAGCTGGAAGGCCTACGCGTCTTCTCCTTGTACACAATTTTGTTCCTTGCAAAGTCACAGCTTTTTGTTACGCTACCCCTACCCAGGACAATAATACTGCGATGTGAATCGAAATCCACTCCGATGACTTAAAGGATAATCGGTTATCTGCTTGAAGCAATGCTTGCCCTGCTCATGTCAACAGCCGCTCCATTTCAGCTAAGATAACTCCCATTTGTTCGTTAACCCACAGCGTACGCTGCTCTTTCCTTCTCTCTCAACGTCGTTAATATTCCCATTTTCCTTTCAATGGCTGGCTGCGCTGTCCTGACTTTAAGCTCAAGCCGTTTTGCTAGCCTCCAATAAGCGAAAAATCTGTCCCGCGACTGCTCGTTTCCGTTGCGCAGGCGCGGAGAGGCGCACAGTATGCTACCCGTGAAGCTCGTCCACCTGCTGGACATGCTGTTCCATGTGACACACTGCGCGTGGGAAGCCATGAACGTGGTGGCGGTACTGCGCTGCCCACATGGCACGCTGGACCCCGAGACAGCACTGACGCAGGACGGCACCAGCTGCTACGCGGACTCAGTCATGGTCGCCCTCATTACCATCGTCTACCACGTCGGCGCTCTCGCGTGAGTCATCGTTTCTCGACAGATATCTTCGAAATCGGCGTGAAAAGAAAGCAAAACGAATGTAAAAACAAAAAATTGACATATCCCACCTCGTCGTCGAGAGTTGTAAGCAGGAAATGCACTGCAGGAAAATCGCAGCGCATTCTACTGAGCGCCTCATAGATGGTAATAGCCGCACTCGTCTCGAGGAGCCTGTCATATCAGCCCTTTCTTAGCTGGACAGCGTGTTCGCTTTCTTGCGCCGCTTTTACTGTGAAAATTGTTTTTTGAGGAAAGGTAATGCTGCAACAACTGGTGGGTGGTGTAAACTTTATTGGCCATTAATATTATATGTGGGGGATGAGGCACTAACTGGCACTGCAGGGTGTCGCTGGTCAGTTGTGCCTCAGTAAAACTTCTTTTTGGGCTAGTTGGTGCATTTTGAACCAAGGAAGAGGAGCAGCGCAAAAGCATGCAACCACACAAGAAGAAAGGACAAGACACAAGCGCTGACTGACAACTGAATTTTATTGAAGGAAGGCACGCCTTAAATAAGGAGAGCAACAGAGGTGAAAAGGAGGAGAGCGAACAATCGAGAAAGATAACAGCAAGCCCAAGCAAGCATCAATACATGAAAAACTCAAACGTTGGCTGCTTCTAAAAAGTCTACCTCTGCTGCATGCTTTTGCGCTGCTCCTCTTCCTTGGTTCAGCTGTGCCTCCCCACGCTGAAATGGCGCATCAGGCGTCTTTAAGTATTCGGGTTTATCCCTACACCTCCACGAGATGTGATACAGCGTGGGACGGGGCGTTCCGCTGGTATTGGGTGGGGAAAGTTTTGCTGTACTTGTAAATGTTTCGAAAGGAATTTGTTTGGATTAATCTCCATGCTGTGGCTCCCGTAGAGCACAGCTTTTTGTGGGGCGGGGGTAGGTCCGACGACTGAGTCGCTGGGTCTCTAGTCTATCGTCGTATGTGGATGGAAGGGGTTCAAAGTGAGGTGTAGGCTGATACGCTTGGTTGGTTAGCGCGCGAGCTAGATCATGGACCGCCTCGTTTCTTTCCTTCGAGTCCTGCCCAGCCCGAGGACCACGGAATTCAATGGTTTCGGAGCAACGAGTTCGCCTCGACGTAGAGGGCGCCAGTGAAGTGAGGAGCACAAGGAGAGCAGACATGTAGGCTCGTTATGGGAGCGCAGGCGCTCCACGTACTGCTAGTCCCGGAGTTCCCATGAGCGGGTGAAGCCCGGTTCAGTCGCATGGAGGAACAGCGTCGTGCAGAATCTCGGGCGAAGGACGCGGCGCGAATGAGCTGGACGAGGCGCAAGCAGAGCAAGAACCGCCGCGTAGACAAGGGCGAGGACAAACGCAAGGCGTATGCGAACCCCGAGGTGCGTTAACGCGAGCTCCAAGACATTTATGAAAGGCAGCAAGATCCTCGCAAAAGCGCAACGAAAAACTTTCTAGCGCAGACCATCCGCATTACTATGAATGTGTAATCGCCATGTAATTTTTTGAATGTGATAGCAGTAGAGGCCCCATTGAAGAGAAAAGCCGGCGTCCGTCCGTCACGAAACGGAACCACTGGTCGAGAGGGCCGCGACGTCAATGTGGTTTCACTGGCCGTGAGAGTCGTGACGTCAAGGCACTGAAGAAAAGAAATCAATTTCTCTGAAAAGAAGAATGGTCGAGGGGGCATCGAACCACTGTCGTTTCGTTCACGAGCCGGGCGCGCATACCTCTACACCACCGAGAGAGCAGAGAATGAGAATAAATAAGCAGAGGTAAATGACCAACTCCGCTTATATAGGCGCGTAGGCATAACCGAAGTAAAAGTGACGGAGTATATGCGCAGGAGGGATCTCTAGTGCTATCGCATTGTACTGTGAAGAGTAGCGTAAGTGTCGTCCAACTTTTTTTTTCCACTGGGTAACATTTGGACAGAAAGTTTCGGAATATTTAGGACAAATTCGAATTCATGTTCGGCATTAAGTTCGCCACGGCTTCTACAGGAATTTCAAGCTCAAAAGCAACGGGTAGAAAAGAGGCCGATATGCCCTTGAGATGTAGTAAACATAGATGTAGTAAAATTGTCCCCATCATTACATACTTGGTGTCTCTGTGTGCCGTCTGCAGACATGCATCATACACCCAGAATTACAATTTTCTAAGGTCCCTATTGTGGTCTTTGCCTTCAGCCATATAAGTAGTGAAATTCACACTAACTGCAACAACAGCATGTAAAATAATGATATATAGGGTGCTCATGCCCATAGTTAAGTACGTGTCTAGCACAGATTCAGTTTGCTGCTCCGTACATGGAAGCACTTAGCACTGTCAGAATTTTCAACAAAGTTAACAGGTAAGCTCAGTGTCATTGTCATAGACTTGTGCAGTTAGACGCAAGTCAGTTCCAGTGTGCGTGCATTCGCCACCGTGTCCCACATTGGTTCGGTCTCACTTATAAACACAGGTAGCAAATCCTTGCCGGTTCCATCCACTCTGTGACACAGAGGACACACATCCTCCAGGGTCAGGAGGTGAATGCTGAAGTTGTCGGTTCAGGCCGCTAAACTTTAGCTGTTGCTCGAAAAGCCGTTCATGCCCTCAACAGAAGAGAAGAACTTTAGAACGCGGTGACGCCAGGATGGTGACAGCCTTCACTTCACTGCTTTTCCAGAACGTACTACCGGTGGGTTGAGATGAGACCAACCGCGAGTTCCTCGCAATGCTTGTCCGCATGCACATCCTGGCTACGTCAGCGGCTGCACAGCAGGTTGTCCCGGCCAGTCACGCCCCTGAGCCCTCAACTGCTAGGTGACACACTGGATCTCGAACGGCCACTGGAAGGCCAACAGGTACGTAATCTTCCCCGCTGAGAGAGCCGCACCATGTGATAAGGGAGCTGAAGGACCACTTTATTTTATTTATTCAAAGATACCGCAGCGCCACGAAGGCATTAGACAACTTTAGCATACCGTGTACCGTGTTACCGTTACCCGTTACCGGAGTACCGGGAGCCGTCCACTACCAGTGCGCATGTGCTGACTGGTCCTGAAGGGGCAGGCATCCGCACAGCTGCCAGGTACCTGGCGCCATCTAGCGCAATCAAGGCAACCCGGGCATGCGCACTGATGGCGCGTGGGCTCCCTGTACTCCGGTAAAGGTAACATGGTATACTAAAGGCGTCTATTATTTCAGGGGGAACATACAATTCAATAAAACATGACAAGTGACATAGATGATGAGTGTTCGAACAGCACGTGGAACAGCCTAATAGGCAAAAGAAAAACACACATGCACACACATGTACATTGGATGAGACAGTACTACAATAAAATCAATTTAAGCAGAAATGCAACCAACCATGTTTTTTTCGTTGTTTGTTCCACACAGATATGACATGAGGAAAGAGTTCGCGTTAGTTCGACATTTGATTTCACGCACTTTAAAAACATGATCACAAAGTTGGGATATAAAATGTAGCAGCTGAACACAAACAGCTTTATCAATCCCGGTTTTGCTGATATTTAATAGATGCAGTAAAACATTTTACTGCGCAGTAGCAGCCAACTGCTGAGTAGTTCCCAACCAAGATTCATTTATTTATGAAACCCTGGCATAATCAAGAATGAATCTGACGTGTTTTTTAAAACTTACTGAGGCTTCATAAAAATTTTGCCAGATGAAATTCAACATTCTTGACGCTTTTCCTGTTATATATTCAACATCAGTTCCCCATGTCAAGTCCTCCCTGAAATATGCACCAAGGTACTTAAATTGGACAGCTTTTTCCAAACGAGTGTAATATATACAGTACACGTAGTTTATTGAATTACATTTATGCATAAAAGAAAAATATTTGCATTTATTTGAGTTCAGGGTCACTTTCCACGTGCTGCACCATTGCTGGATGCGGTCTAGATTGTGTTGCAGAGCGCGAACATTGTATTCGCTGATACTGGGACTGTATACGACGTAGTCGTCTGCGTGCAAGTGGATTTTGCATGAAATATTTTTAACAATATCATTAAAGAAAATTAAAACATCAAAGCTCCCAAAACAGATCTTTGAGGTACACCGGACATCTGCAGAGTGGGATGTAGCCTTCTTTGTTATAGCTACAGTTCCATACATCTAGGAGCTTGATAGCAAGGTATTGTTTTAGCATCATGAAGCACTTAGATTGATAAAAGAAAAGATAAAGACACAGGAGTGAAGGACTACATTTCTGCGTGTAAATGTATGTCTTATAATATACCTAAGGACAGCCTTGACTGTATATATCCTGATGGCATGCATTTGCAACGGTTGAACTGTGGACGACGTAGCAACTGTCCGACGTCCTTTGTTTAGATGACCACGTTCAATGCTAAATGTCAGCTTCCATGGCCCTCAGTTTTACCTCATGCCAAAAAAAAAGGAGGGGTAGTGTTTGACTTCATTTTAGAGATATACCTATATATCGCTGTCAGATGGCGTGTGAGCCATGGGAGCGTTGAACTGCAGCATCAGATAAATGCAGCATTGCACACATCTCCAAGGTGAACTCGGTACGGCTATATGTAATGAAGCAAGGCTGAATGATGGGCCAGTGGGTATGACATGTTGAATAATAATTTTTACCTGTGTAGGTTCTCCTCTTATCCCTCGTCTTTTTTCGGCTGGTAAAAATTATTCTTCAACATGCCTATATGTAAACCCCTTTTTTTTTTTTGCCTTGCCGGGGGACGAAGCAAAAGTGATAAATAGGACGATTTCTGCGGTATTGTGAAAACGTGTTGCACCCTCCAACAATACAAGCTCCAAACAAGCGAATGTACTGCTTTCCTTACAGCCACCAAGAGACAATGGTTAAGCTTCGATGCCAGCTGTGGACATGGAACCCTCAGCCTCAGCATGTGGCATTCATAGATGTTGCCATTGCGTTTCATGACACTGTTAGGAGCAACGTGTAATCTAGACGTTAGATCCCAACCAGCATGTCTTACGATGTTTTGAGCTTATGTTTGATATGTGCCCTTATGCATACCTACTGGCATTCTCATTCCTCCTGCACAGATATGCCTGGCCTCCTTCGAGATCTCCCACCGGCCGGTACCCAGTGGGATAAAAAAGCGCCGCCCCGCCGCCCAAGTCAGCGGTATAGCTGCGCAGCTTCAAGACGACGTAGACGACTGAAAGCTTTGCATGCCTCTCGGAGGCAGCCAGCAAGCACGACAAGTTCTAAATTTCCCCACAAGACACCGCGCACAAATGCAGGCATTCACTGCGCCCATTCGTTAATAAAATTTCCAGCATTACGAAAGCAAACCATGTCAGAAGCATGGCACTGCTAGGTGCCCATATAGATCGCGACAGCTAGATGTAGGATGGCAAAGTTGCCACATGATCACATGCAGTACTGACGCACAAAAAGATTTCATAATTGCACGCCGCTTGGTTTGCTGGTGCCAGAGATGTTGCTCCCACTTATATGGCAACCAAGATAATCTACCTCCATTTCAAGCACCTCAAACATTCTGGCAGTACTTACAACAAAAGCTGTACTGCCCATAAGATTGCGTTCTCTCAGTGGTACAGTCCCCAGGCCTAGAGTCACTAGAAAAATATCCTGCCGGTTGTGGTTAAGCAAGCTGGATGGTTGGTAGGAGCATTCTCTTCGAAGCGTGACAGTGGCAGGCATCACCATTATCGATATGTCTTTTTCTTTACCTTTCTTCAACCAATCTGTCAAATATCCCTCTTTTTTTTTTAATTCAAGTTCTATAGTTTTATGCTACACCGGTTTTGAATTGAATCCTGCACGTGTCTATGTCACTGCTCTACTTTTGAGCCACCAACCTTTCAATCGCTTTTTACTAATGTATGTGTAATGCCGATTCATTCACATTGCCTTTGTTATTTGTTAACCCTAGGGCATCGAGGATAGCAATTGCGCCAGCGTCGATATCTGGATGGATCCCCATGCACATGCTCAATTGTTTGTATACTGATTTACCACATTGATCATGTAGGATCCTCTTGGATATTTTGTAGCTTTGCATTCTAAAACACCTCGATTTCGCATCAAACAGTATAGCACATAGAACAACTTCTTCCCGATTTTTCTTTTCCATTTTCTATACAGCTCCAGAGTCTGCTTTTCTCCCCACTAAATCAATTCAGTCCTCACCCTGCCCTTCTGACCCAGTGTTTAAAAGCTTTTTTCCCGCTCTGGTTTCCTGCATAATTACTTATTGGCTTTCTAGTCCTTTTCCGCCACTTTGAGTCAACCCTCTTTTTGTACAAGTATTTAAATATCTTAGCTGCCCATCTGTTAACGTGCAGCTAGCTTAGGTATTCTTCAAGCAATATTTCACTGTGCTTCCAGCACTTCAAGCGAAGTCCAGCCCATATCTCCTTGTGATGCCTTATTTGTAGTTCTGCAATGCGAAACTTGAGCTATCTGCCCATAGCTAATTTATTTCTAGCCCAGACTTCACTTCTGACCTTAGGCACAAACCTGCATTCCAGAAAGTAAGCCCTAGCACCATTATTCCTTTCCAAACACCTCTCAGTACCCTGACTAATTTGCACTAAAAACAAAGCCCAGAGCGTCTCCTTCATTTTTAGGACTATTACCCAGTCTGTAAATCTTCCTGGCTATCGGCTAATAGTGCAAAATGTCGTCAGCCTACTTTAAAACCCGGGAGCTTTAAAATAGGTCATGCCCGGGAGTCGCTACTCTATAACCCTTGGATGGACAGACAAACGGGTGGGTGGATGGATGGATTCCATTTAGGGTGCCTCGATACAGCGTTCCTTTTGCAGCTGCATCGAGGCACCCTAATTCCATTTCCCCAATAGCACCGCCTGGCAGCTAATGGGGAATTATCTGTGAAAAACCATGGAGGAAACGGATAAGAACACAACGGGTGAGGTACCTTTCCAAAGCCAATGCAAAGAATCATGGGAAAGTCCTCTCCAGCTACTTCCAGTTCCAATTTTCTCCGACTGCTTGCCTGTTTCATAGTAGTGGCCGTGCATGTCGGCATCGTTTATTCACTAATTTATTTGTGCTGGGACATCGCTAATCGTACAGCATCAACGCAAGATCAGTGTGTGCTGTGTATGTGTGCGACGCGAGCTCAAAAACTGACAATTCCGAAAGGTAAACATGCTCTAGCTGTCGTGGTTAATATGCCAGTTTAGGCTGAATGTTGCACATATTCACTGCAGTCGGTTTCACACGCGGGTGAACTCATTCCGATATATCTGTTCTCATTCATTTGGCAGAGTGGCAAGTTTTGCAACCTGTACAGTTGAGCAAACGAGATGCATTTCCTTCACAGCGTGTAAAGGCTGTCAATGGCTCAGCAAATTACCCATTCAGACCACTGTGCACACAGTGTGTCTCAACACATCGCAATGCATGCTCATAGGAAGCCTCACACCTTTTTCATTATTTTCGTTACATTTCGTGCGAAAACGCACTACAAAGGAAAGTAGAATCGAGGTTGCGTTGTTTTTGCGATGATGCAGTGCTATCAGCGATGCTGCAAATAAATTAGAATACTCTATATTAACAAAGCAGCAGCAATGAACCAAGCAAACAAGGCGAAAAAGTTGGAACCGGAAGTAGTGGTAGCAGACGACTTTCCCATGACCCTCTGCGTTGACTCCTGAAACAATCTCACCAACTTCCTCCTCCACTACGGCACCTGTTTCTTCTCTCACTCCTTCCTTTATCCCTTCTCTTACAGCGTGGTTCAGGTGTTCATCGAGATGCCAGACAGATACTGCGCCATTTCATTTCCTCAAAAAACAATTTTCAATCGGTGAAGTGCGTAGAAATTAACAGTAACGAAAGGTAATCGTGTTTGGCATGTTATAGTATGCCAGCGAGGCTGGCTGCTCTGCATATGCATGGCAGTTGGTTTCACATACGTGCGAACTAGTTTGACACGTTGGTCATTATAATTTTTTTTCGTCACATTACGAATAGCTGTAACCTGCACAGATTAGCAGCCAATAGATGCATTTTCCTCACAGTGTGTGAAGACTGCCAGTGGGCCAGCGAATGATCCATAATTATCACTGTGTGCATGCCACTCTCAACATATCACACTGTGGGTACGCATAGAAAGCCTTGTACCATTTTCATTATTTTGATCGCATTTTGTACGAAATTCACCATGAAGCAGGTTGTCGACGTCGCGTTGGCTTTGTGATGATTCAGTACAAACACTGATGTTTTAGAAGAAATAAATTAGAATAAGACTTATTAGCACAGCGACTGCTGTTAAGCAAGCGAACAAGGGGAGAAAGTTGGAACCGGAAGTAGCGGTAGCAGATGACTTTCCCATGATCCTTTGTGCTAACTCTGCAAACGCACCTCACAGCTCACCTATTAACAGCATTCATTCGACATCGGTTTTGTGACTCAATGGACTAGCATAGGATTAGCGCGTTTTTGGGAAGCGTAATACAGCAGTCCGAATCCCTTTATACAATTTTTTCGTTTTTTTGCTTTAACAGCAAGAATCAACAGCAGCAAATCATTTGACCCCCTTCCATGTCTATGCTGCCTCTAAGGTTGCATTCTGAGATGCTCTTCCATCTAGACAATCTATATGAGCCAGGAGGCGAAACTGGAAGTTGGGGTAATGTACCGTTGAGAGAGCGAAATTACGCATATTAAGAGGTTTTGCTTCGGATGTGTCTATGTAAAACTGCAGCTTTCCTATTGTGGCACCATGTGTCCAGCGAGGACGAGCTAAAGTGGGCCCCTAGCACGTCGCTCCTCAGCAGCTCCACACCTCATGACTGTCATTACTAAAATATCGTGATGACGTGCCACCTTGCTCTCCAAAGCAACCACGTTATGAACGAAAGCCGCCACTCTTGAATGTAGAAGCCAATTTTAGAGCAGCAGTTAGTGTGGCTTGTCGCTCATTTCCGACTGTCAAACTCTATTTATTAGAAAAATACAGTTGTAGTGAGTGAGCCAGCTCCTTTGTTGTGCGCTAGGTGCACGAAGACACCTAGGAGCACGAAGACGTATCTTAAGTTGTTGCAGAGACACTCGCCCTGTGCATCAGTGGCGCCATCTCCTATATATAGCAGGAGTCACAAACGCAATCTTTCCGAAGAGAAAATTTTTAATAAGACTGTGTTGTGGATACACATCACAATTATTTATTGAACATTACATCTGAGCAAAAAAACAGGCTGCAAAATGCGCTAACAGTTGGTCAACCAATAAGCTTACAGCAGAGGCTGAATACCAACAGGTGCTGAGGTGCTGGCTTCTCTGCAATGCTGGATGCTTCAGAGCTACGTGATTGCAAGTGGTACATGGAGGCTTGGAAAACAAACGTGCAACTATAGCTCCTGTAGACAGCCTCTATAGCAACTTTACTCAGAACCATCTCCTCTTCGCGACACTAAGCGCGACCGTAAACAGGTGCTCTAGTACGCAATCTTGCATTTCATGCGCCTTCCATATAGCTTTTAGCATTCCTCAATAATAAAACCACCTCAGCAAGGGTTTTCGAGTGCACACCCGAGATTATCAAGAAAAAAGATGGCGCACTGAGCGGCCGCACTATCGTAATAAGGCCACACTAAGCCCGAACCTAGTTGGACAAGCAGGGCTTCAGAGCGGCTAGTTCCCACAATTGTCGCCGCAGGGCATCTTTATATGTATCACGTACTGCTTCCTAATTTTTTTCTTCGTTCCCCTTCCCAAAACACACCACTTAGCAATCTTCTTGCTGAATATATTTATTCCATTTGGATTGTCATGGTCTATTTCACAAACAAGCATCGCACATGTTAACACAGTATTCTAATGACAGGTAGAAATGTTACAAAAGCACGTCAAGCTTTTCATTACGGCCATGATAGAGAGCTAACTACAGCACAAGTAGCATTTGGTTTAAGCAAGTTCCAAATACAACTCATTATTAACAATGAGGCAATTATATCATTTTCTAGAAAGCAGAAAAAGTAAAGACACAGGCTGCAAAGCTTTCATCCATCATGGCAGTGCAGTTCCACTACATAGGCAATTAGGAACTAACTTGCAATAGATATGAAAGAAGCAAACTGAAGAGTAAAGGTAATTAAGTAAGAGAGAGCTAAATATTCCAGCAGACACTGTTGATGCAGGATATCAAAAGCTGCAGTGCTGATCATCAGGGGGAACAATGCACATATAGTAGGATACAACTTAAAAAAGTGGCAGTTGGCGGCACTGGGCCACGGTCTGCGGCATCATGCATTGCTCCGCTCACCGATCACAACAGTAAACAAAATCAGCTTTTTAATTTTTGACTTTATTAAACAAGCCAGCTATCAAAATTCCAGAGCTTATAATTTTTTCTTGTCACTAGCTTCTTTTTTAGATAACAAGAAAAGTTAACAATGGACTACTTTTTTGTCATGGGGGAATTCTGTGAGGTGGTCCTGAATGTGGGCGTAGCTTCACTGAAGATTTAATTAAGCTGCATCAGACTATAGTCGATCTCGAGTTCTGTACTAATCTAAGCTAAAGTACTCTCAATTACCTGCATGTTAATTAGCACAGGAACAGAGGCACAACTGCAGCTATGCACATAGAAGCAGGTACAACATGTGCAAAATTAACTAGGTGCATGAATAGAGCATTTGATTTTGGACCCTATACCCACTTTCCGTGTGGAGAACAATTCATACATGGAGATGTTTTGACATGAATAACAAGGCATATCCACTGGGCACATGAAGCTCCCTCAAGGCTCACCTGCACATTTTTCCTGAGGTACTTCAAAGATAGGCACACCGGTTTTGTAGCTGTCAATTACCCACATGTGTCGCTGAAAACAGCACTCCATAGAAAAGTTCAGTGTTAGTGGCTGAAGGAAGCTTACCGGGACTTCACATAGGTTCACATCATCGACCACATGACGTATTGCAATTTTGCAATAAAACAAATTGCGTACCTCTGTAAATTTTTTACCCTGTCAGGGAAATAATGTATACATATTTATGTGGAACATGTATATTTGTGTGCAGTGCAACATAGACCAACTGAAATAGAGGCACAAAAACGCTGGTATGTGGGGTTTAACATTTCAAAGCTACATGCAGTCTAACATAGATGCTGAAGTGGAGATTTGGGTTTATATTTGACCACCTGAGCTTGTTTAAAATGCACTGAAACTGTAGCTCAGACATTTTCTGCCAACTGAAAGTGAAGCTGTCACAGTTGCATGCCACAAAAACATTTGCAAAGGCGCTACAAAGTTTGCATTTCTCCCTTTGTCAACAACTGTTACACTGAACACAAATATCAGCCGATACCAGCTAGCTCAGTTTATCATACTTATGAATATGTGTACAGAAGTAAGCAACAACTTCTGAAAAGGTTCATAATGCACATTAGTTGCCACTGCAGCTGAAGGTGTAAATTCATGAGTGAACACATTAGCAGTTTGAGTCATCAGCAAGACTGCCATTTCATTTTTAAGAGCAAAAAGAAAAGCAAATGAGAATAAAACAGAAATTAGAAAGGAAAAGGCACCCAGTTATAATATTCCAACCTGCAAGAATCATTAGGTCAATGCTGATCTAATGAATGCATTATGTTTAAGGGGCATTGAAATATGGCATGGAAAACGCTATTGATTTGCAGCAGAGACATGAGTGTTTCCATACACATGAGCCCCTCACGCATTCTGTACATGTATAGCACTGGCCTATGATTTTGCATGCCAGCAAAGTGCACCAGTAATTTTGTGATCTAATGTACCAAACAGCACATCCAAACTGTTTTCCATTTTCATTGTAGACCACTTTTTATAGCCAGTGGATTAGAAGAACGCTCACAGACAGACAAGAGCACTTTATCATTAGTTTTGTAATTCCCTTTTCCTTTATCTTCCAGGCACAGCTGTCCCAAACAGAAAACCAGTTTGATTTCAAGATGCTTTAGTCCCTGCCTATCTGATGTGTTGACACGGGTGCATCAATGCGATACATCCACTCAGCAACGTTAAAGTAGCCCAGGTATTCAACCTCTTCAGGTGTGGTGTCGTAATGGTAGTGTCCTCCCTGCTTGTGGTCGCTGAAGCAGTGAGTGTGCTCTATGCGCAGGTCCCAGCCCTAAAAATACCACAGCAAGATGAATAATGTTTCAACTGGGCTCAGTGAAGAACAACAGGTTGGGTAGCAGTTTCCTGAACATTGTCATCCTACAAAACACGGCAGCCATCCACACCCAAGTTTATACGCCAGTTTTCCGCTTCATCTAGCTCAATATATGTGGACATTTATTTTTTACCAGTGAAAAATGCACATAAAATCAAGAATTAAAATTTGTTCAGTGCTTAAGACAGCACATTAGGAGTGCGAAAATTTTCAATATGCTTAAACATGGCAGGTGGGGTTTAACATGCCAAAGCTGCACATGCCATGAGGGACACCGTAGTGAAGGGCTCCGGGTTAATTTCAACCACTTCAAGATTCTCTGATGTGCACTGTCAGCGCGCAGCACATATGCATTTTTATATTTAACCTTCACTAAATTATGGCTGCCACAGCCAGGATCCGATCCTGCAACCTTGGAGCCACTGATACTCCCAGGCAAGACTTAATATAGGCAGTATGTGCTCTTCAGAAACAAGAAAATATAGCCCTCCCCCATAACTTTCTAGCCAATACTTGTTACGCAAACAGAAGATATCCTTCTGGCAATGTTCTACGTTCCTTTTATAGCCCTTTTCCTTGGCTTATATATAAAGCTGATAGCTTAAAGGCAATGTCTTCATGTCTCACTGAACAGTACTGAAGAGGTCAGCTTGGCTAGGAAAGATGAATGTGACAGAAAATGAGGAAAAGCAGGGTGTAAGACTTGCTGCAAAGAGGGTGGTGCCATATGCTGAAAAGGGAAGCAAAACACAAATCGTGAGGGGAAATGCAAAGCCAGCATGCAAAGGATAGCCATGCACTCTAACATGAAACATGAAGCAAGGCCATACACACCAACAGGAAGGAAGCCCAGCACTATTCACATTCCAATCCAACTCTGACCCCAACGAGAATTTCTCAGCAGAGCATGCACCGATTGCTTGAGGCAGCGCAACTGATTGGGCCAGTTCAGCTGCAACAAAATCTGCAGCCACACCGGATGCATTTGTTTCGTTTTGTCAGAAAAAACAAGCACGCATTAGCAGCACATGTTACTTTTTCAAACTAAGAATGGCATGCACTGTAAAACCCAGATATTCTTCAATAATGATTCAGGATGTTATTCAAGTTTGTAAGGATGAAATGCACTTTGTAACCACTGCTTACGACCATAGCTCATATGAAATTGCTGATATTACATTTGAACTGTGCCTTAGCTACACTTAAGTGAACGAATCGTTATTCTGATAGCAGCACAGTAGGGACAGCAAACAACTAGTGTATCGAAAGTCTTAGAAGCCATGGAATGAGTGACGGTGCTGTCCCGACCAGGTTGATGGTGCATATGACGCTTCCGCAAGGGGTACCACATGGCACATATGGCCGTGTGACTGAAGCCAGAGCATGGTTTATCTGCCAAGCGCATTCACACGGACTAGAAGCACAGGCAACATACGTGCAGTGCTGCAGTTCTCTGCTTAACCATATCACCCCATAAGATGGCATGTGCCATTATATAAACTGCAAGTAGTCAAGAACAACGACTGATGAAGCATAATTTGACAGCAACAAGAATTGCTCCGTAATTACATTAAATGCCTTTGCTTGCAATAGAATGGTCATGTTGGCTACGACCATTGTACTGAGAATCTCGTGTCACAAGAAGGACTATACCAGAACAGAGTATCAATATTCATCCCAGCCTCTGACATGCAGGGCACAAAGTTTGCAAGCTATACAATATCTCAAGCATCATTCGGCCATATCCATAGCCAACATGGAAACAGGACCACAGGAACAGTGGCCAGTGCACAGTTGAGAGCGCTGTGCATGTGCAGAACAAGCAACGCAATGTTAACACATACCCCTCATAACTATGGGTTAAAAAAAAAAGCGAAATTCAGTTTTCGAAATTCGATTTGAACTGAAAAAGGTCAGTATTCTTCAATATAGCACCACAACTAGCTGGCTATCGATTACACTCAAGGCACAGTTGCGCATTGTGAGGTATTCCGCAGCTACTTTACAAGCCTCTGCAAACCAGGAGGCTGCAGCAGTCAAGTTGGCAGGCCAGTGTGCAGAGGGTCATAAAGCAGCCAACACCGGGGTGCCATTAGCGCAGTGCTTTGTTCAGCTATTTTATTAGAGCTGGTCATGCAGGATAGAGCACTGCGTGCAGTCCTGGCTGCACGTTGGTTCTCATTCGCTTGCCGCTGTCCTTTTGAGTGTGTGGTTTGTACTGTGACAGTGTGTGAACAACTTCGTGGAATGTATGCGGTGCTTGCAAGTAAACAATCTAGTGGGCGCCGACGTGTTACTGGTAAGGGGGATTTTTGGCGCCAAAAGGGAAGACTCAACTCTGCTCTTGGTGGAGTGACGGAGAGAGCGGACAGGGCCAAGCTTGGTGCTGGATCACCCACTCAGGGCAGTTGTTTAGTTAAGTAGGCTCCTCCACTGCACACAAAGACACTGACGCGAAGCCATGCACAAGCGCCACGAAAAGTGTCGTGTTCTGGCTACCTCATGATTAGACAGCAGTTTCGTCGCTGTTGTCAACATGAAGACCATGTGAGGCCCAACCTCTTGCTCAACCCAGTGCAGAAACCCAAAAATATCATGACAACCTAGTCATTCAAAGTCAACTTCCACAGGCAGTTTTTGTTTTATGGATCCTTTTGCTCCTTTTTTAACAAAGATGGCATTTCTTCCTAAAAGCAAAGCTCTAGGTACAACCATTTTTGTGCTAATTGCTGGTAAATCGAATGACTGGGCTGACAAAAATCTCAAGAAAAATTCCATGTGACTTTTTCCGCAGAAGTGTACCAGATTATATCACCTAAAAACAAAAAAAGATGCTAATTCGTCCACAAAAAAATAATACCAGCTGAAAAAAACTGAAAACTGCATTCTGAAATAAATGCTGAAAACTGCGTTCTGAAACAAATGCTGGAAAAAGTTAGCTGAATTCTAAAAAAATAGAAACCAAACAGTCCAACCCCTACTCCTAAGAAAAAGCATTCTTGCCACACAAAGTCACCACCTTTTTGCCTAACAGCACCATGTGACTACAGATACCTGGAAGAAAAAAAAAGGCAGCATTTCTTTATCACGCCGTCCACAGTCAAGCATGAACAGAAGTCAGTGACAGCAAGTAACATATGCAGACCTCAAACGATTCAGCCTGTAATTCTTAGACCAATGTCACTTTATATTGCGAGTGACCCCCGACAGCCATTTCCATTGCCTCAGCCAATGTCCTGGAGATAGAAGTAAGAATAAGGACCGAGCATTTCAGGCAGCAAAAGCATCATGCAGTTGCTACATTCAATACACCCCACAATGCATGGCCAGTAAAGCATAGAGGCAGAAGTGGACAGGAGGTAAATCATTGTAAAGCATGCAGTGAAAGAGAAATTATGAATCTCTGCCTATGCAATGCAAATAAAATGTTACAAATGGTCTGCAGTCATCTTCCTGCAACAAGTCTGCTTAGGCTATAGTATCAGAAAAGAGCTATCTTCTACTTGCGATACCATATGACACAGGTTCCTTGAAATTAAATCATTTCATCCAGGTTTTTCAGGCACCTTTCTTCAAAAGATTCACACCACTCCTACGCTTTAAAATAAGAGGCCATTTATTTGGAAAGCCACAGCACCCACATGGCATTTGCAATGGTAGGTGCCGCCTTTTGTTATCATGGTGCAAAGGATACTCTAGTGGCATGCACTGCCAAACATTAATATCATTCTCATTAGGGTCCTCCTGGTGGTCGAGCTGATCAGGATCAAATTCAATGCAAATTGAACTTCGCTACATAGCCAATTTGAATAGCAGTAAGGCCTGATCTTGCTTGAGACCAAGCCAAATGCAACTGAGATTTCAAACTTGCATCAACGACGTGCCGTTGCTACCCTCAAGGTCAAGAAAAATCCCAATGCGAATTAAAAATGACATGCTCAGAACAATGTGCTTTAGCAAAGATTAAAATTATGAAAGAATGCACTGTTTAAATCAAGACAGGAAGATTTATTTCATTACAAACCCATTTATGTGCTACAACTAACAGAATGAGAGATGCATGCAGCACAGCCTGGTACTATGTAGCAGGACAACTCATCCATCAGGATCAAGTGAAAATGTGCAGCAGCACTGCATGTTGAGGGTACTCAGAGCTTCTATGCCAAGAGTCAAACTGCTTGTGTGATAGTGATATGATTCATTACAATGTCACTGTAGTAACAGTGACATGCTTCTTCTTGTTTACTATGCATGTATAATGTATTGTACACTGACTCAATAAGTGCAGAGGTTTGCAAGCTTTATATGCAAAGAAAAAGAACAGTAAGTAAAGTTGTCCTTACCGGATCATGGGACACAAATACACTAAGGCAGACCAAGGGGGCATCCATCTCAAAGAACTTGAGCCAGGTATTCATTGCGTCATTCGTTAGCAAAGGTGCTGTGGAAAACTTTGGCTGCAAGATAAGAGATGGCACAACTCAGAGGTTACTGATAAACTCACTGAACATCTTCTATTTTGCAAATTTTTTTTTTCACACAAAATTATAACTTTTCTGTTTCCGAGACTGGTTTCTTGTCTATGTACAGATAACGGGCTGCCAGAAATCCCATAGCAGCCTCAAAACTCGAGGGTTAAAGTCTCATCCACTTTGCACTATTTAATAAGTGGATTTACAGCCATCTATAACTTTTTTGAGAGTATGATAGAAGTGAAAAGCATCTTTCCTTGTACTGATAGAATCCAGCATGACAATACCGGTTCAGGTCTAGAAGGCATGTCCCAAGATGGCAACAGGATTCGGATACATGAAAATGAGCATGTGAACAGAATGAAAAATGCTTTTTGAGCATACCTAACGGCATTCCTACTGCAATTATTGTGAAGCCTCGAAATTTGCACATCAAGCTTTCTATTGCAGCAAAATAAATTAAGGTCTACATTTTAAAACCAGTTGTCAGTCCCTTTAAAAACAAACACACAGCATGCTATCACGAAGTGTACGCACCATGATGTGGAGCTTTGCTTTTCCTTTTTCAAGAAGGAAAGCACCACCGAGACCAACTGGTTTGGAACCATAATGAGCAGCGAGCACCTTCCGCATGGCCGTCACAAAGTTGTCACCACCTGTGCGCCTTTTGGCGCTTACGCGTATCACCTAAAAGAAGCGTACCCTGTTAGTGATTTTCAAAACTGCTTCTCTGATGACCACTGCAGCATGTCACTAACAGCAGCGAATGCCTGTTCAGAATCTCCTTCAAAATATAAGTATGCACCACCGCTGCCAAAAGTTGATGAAATGCGACTCTGACGAGTAAATTTAATTTACTCGCATCCATGACACACTAACTCAGATTTTATTGTGTACGGTAAAATTCACACACTCAGAAATAAGGCTGCACGTATAAATTCCATGCTGCGCATAAAGACAGCAGTAAAATAAGCTTTTTCAGTGATGCATTTCATTAAGGTATTTGGCCACTTTTAAAATGCCACATTTTTTGATAAAATCAGATTTTCAAAATTTTGTTTCATAAAAATGCCGATCTATTCCTAAATGAACTGCAACAAAAATGATGTCTCTAATTAGTACTGTTACAAAGATACAGCCGAATCAATCATTTTTTTGTGGTTTTAGCTTTTTTACAGCGACAGTTGCCCTTTTGCCACATAGCAGACATCCGTCTACTGTTGCATAATGATGTCTACAGCCCTTATGTTCCAAGTGAAGCTGTTCCTGTGTTAAAGGACCAATACATGCCTAATTGCGTGTTGCATGCAAGGCCTACCACAATTCATTATTGGTTTTTGCTAGGCTAAAAAGCCTGCCAAGCACAAAGTTGTTCAAATATGTTCTCAACAGTTTTATAACCTTTTTGCAGCATACTGTCTTGCCACACAGCGCAACAAGATCCCAGCAACTGACAGCCATTTGTAGCAATGGCAGTTCTAGTGCTAACCAAAGTCCACAAGTTGGAAGGTTTGTGCTAACCAATTTTCTTTTTGCACTGTCTGCGGAAAACTAAACAAATGGCTCCGCAGTGTTCGCCTTAGCAGAATTTGCCTTGAAGGGTCCACTGTGCAACAACGGAATATGGTCCTGCACCCATAATTCTATAGCAGCATAAATTGCAGTAAGAAGCTTTTTCTTTTCTGCACACTGTGATGACTTGGTTGAAGTCTTTATGTATTTATTCTTGGGATATATACACAACATGCAAACAGAACTGCATTCACACCATGATTAATAATGTCAGAGAAGCATAAACTTATCAACCGGCCTATGGTTTATGGCGGTTTAACGTCCCAAAGCGACTCAGGCTACGAGAGACGCCGTAGTGAAAAGCTCCTGGAAATTTCGACTACCTGCGGTTCTTTAACGTGCACTGACGTCGCACAGCACACGGGCCTCTAGAATTTCGCCTCCATCGAAATTCGACCGCCACGGCCAGGACCTAAACTTATAAACTGTATTATAAGTGGACACACTGATAAAGCATCACTCCACAGACAGTGATCAAAAGTACCATTCCACCCGCAAGTTTTCACTTGCAGACAACTGACACTTAATTAGAGTCACAAGTTAGTTACACATTATGCAGCCTCTAGTTACCAAGAAAACTAAGCTGCAATGCCATTAGTAACCAATCGCTTCCAAAGTCCGAAGTACTTTAAGGGAAATGTTAGTCATTGGCCTAGCAGTCATGCCTGGCTAGAGCATCCTTCCAACTCACTGCCTACTACCATAAACAGAAGCTTATCGTAAACAAAAGCAGATGCTAGTGCCTGCCAACTAGAACCAATCCATCCTCACTCCAATCAGTTCATGCCATACACACAGTTACGCACCTTTCCAGACTTGCCTTCCGAAATGAGCAGATTAGCCATGAGGCCAAATTCACAACACGTGGAAGTGAACCTGCCCAGCTCGTAGCTGCCATCCTGTGTGCAGAAAACAGGCTAGGTGTGGGAATACTAATCACTGTAAAGCAATTTATTTTCACGTCATCAAAGCAAGCAGCACTTCACAGTAGCCACTTAAAGGTGCCCTGAAAACACCGTTGTCTTTTCAGTATGACTTAGACTCTTGCCATCCTACATGGTACATCCTAAAGCCAATGAAAGAAACAAAATAAAGTGCCACAAAGACCCCGTTTCCCAGCAAAAGAAGGGCACGCTCACAAATGCACAGTTACAATGCAAGATAAAAAATGTGCACCACAATGAAGCAAGAACAGTCAAGCAAGAGTGTATACTTCACAATGCCCCTTCCTGTTTCCCAGCACACAACCAATGCAGAGACAACATGGAAAGCCAGACAGAAGAAATGGTAACCCTGATAAAACACGACTGAGGGTCCCTATAACAGGAACAGCTACGTATAAGCAGGTACAACTTGAGACTGCAGTATTCTTTATAAAATGACCACTTGCATTCTGCAGAATACTGCAGTCCCGACTGCCAGCGTGGAAAGCCTGCTACATGTATTCTGTGCCGTTTTATCATGAATTCCATGAACCGTATCTGTGAAGCAGTTGCAATAGCAGTGTCTTCGCCGTGTGCTCCTTTTTTGCGTGCTGTGACATGAACAAAAATATTACCTAGCACCAGGGCTGTCGCTATCGCATTGCATCAGCTAATCCCGCCATGCACACATGCCTAACTGGCCAGAGACGTGGTGGCCGAGCTGATTTTGTGCTAATTATCACGAACGTCAGGCAGCATGAGCGCATGGACAAAGCTGGGTCGTTCATATTCACACTGCAACGCTTGTGCATATGCGTGCACAGCAGAGTGGAAACAAGCCAGAGAATGCCGGAGTCGTAGTGTTGCAGCAGATGGGGAAATGCCGGCTTCCAGTTCCAGCTTCCCAGCGTAATCACAGATGATTCAGCAGTTGCAGTGGGGTTGGCGTCCAAAGACCAGTGTGCACACTGCATTTTTTTGTACTCATAAAGCATGCATACCTATTTAGCGTCGACCCCATGCTCGTTAAGCTGAAGAGAGAAACACTCCTGGTTTGCGCAATTAAAACGAGGTCATCAGTGCAAAAGGCATTACTGTGCGAGCGCTTTAGCACTGCACCCCATTCTTTCCTGATGAACGCAACCATTTCCCAACTAAGCCAAACAGTCAATAAGGACCTCTCCCAATGCAGTAAGTAAGAACGAAGAATGAAGAGTGATTTGTCATGTGTCATTCATGAGAAAACTGCTGCTTGTGTGCGTCTTGGCAAGATGCCTTGCTGCGAATGATGACAGCTCACTGACAAGATAGAAATGCACTCTGACGTCACTGACAATCCGCATTCACACAGATGGCAAAGCGCACAGTGACAAGAACCATGAAGATCTGCAAATCGTGCTGAGTGCTCAACACTGCTTTCTTTTTCTGCCAATATTGTGGTTGCGAATACTAAAATATTTCATTTCCTCAAAAACAACTCATTTTACTCAGGTAGAGGAAGAAAAACACGTCCATTCGCTTTTTGCAAGGAGCCAATTATACAGCTGTTCCACAGTGGGCTTCTACAAACAATTTATGCTCATGAAAGCATTTTATAACCTCTGCAACTTCCTACTCATTACTATGAGCTTGCACCAATCATGGGGCTTTGTTTGCCTAGCAGCAGTTCTAGGAAGTCTTATCTGCCTGAAAGCCACAAGGGAAGTGAAAAGTCGGTGGAAGAGGAGCCTTCGCTGCATTCTCAAGTTGCAACTGACTAGTTTCATACTTATAAGCTGCCACTTTTCTTATGTTTTAATACTTGCCCTTACGCGGTGCTTTACTATTTTCCCCCCATGTTACATATGAAAAAAATGTACAGCCTGCAAATGCAAACTTATAAAACGAGGTGTCTAATTTTCCGCGATAGCTCAGAAACTCATGGATTGGAGCACTTTTCACGGAACTGCGTTATCAGCAAGCAAGTTTTTTTGGCGATACTGTGTTTGTAGAAATCAGTGTAAATGATACAATGATAGGAATGCGATTATTTAATCGTTTCAATTCTCTTGAAACATATAATCTGGTAATGAACAAAGGTCTGCTGATGCCTTGACATGCTTGCTCCCCCCTTCGCTCAAGCAAGCTAGTTCATCAAGTGCTCCGGCTCTGGCATCAGCGCATTCACACACTTGCATGAAGACAGTGATGACACTCGCGCCGTTTGAAAGCACATAAACAGATTTTCTGGAATATAATACGAGTTCGTTTTGTTAAATCATGTGCTTCTAAAAGCACCTTGCGTTATATTCGGAACCAAGCTACGAATACAGCGCAAATTTTTCCCCGTTTTTTGTGGAACCCACAGCCAGCTCACCCACCAGGCTCGACAGCTGTGAGGAGAAGCCAGCTTTTCAACAACCTCGGGTCATCGAGGCAAACCGTGTGACACGCGCTGGTGACGAAGCGTTGCTACAATCGTGAAAAGAAGGCGGCGCAGGCCGCTCAAGAAGAAGAGGAGGCAGTGAGAGTTGTGACGAGTAAGGAAGAAAGAAAGGGCAAACAGGCTCAGAACCATGCAGCACGAAGCAACGAGGCAGGAAGTGGCGGCTCAGCGGCCAATGCTGCGCTAAAGGCCACACAAGTTACCACACACAAGGATCCCCACAGAATATTGCAGATTCTTTGTGCTCAATTTACGGAATTTAAAATTTTCCGCAGCAGAAAATTAGGGGTCTTAAGGCATCAACTCTGATCGCCAAGAAAAAAAAAAACTAAGAAATCGAGCTGCGTACACTCAGTGCAGGATGAAAAACAACAATGCTTCACAAATGAGTTTCTGCGAGTAGCTTCCGAATAAGCGACTTCAATTTAGTATGAGCAATCCAAAATATGTATTTCCATAATAAAAGTGCCACCATTTACCTCGTTAATCTTGGCATAGTGACTGTTATTGAAAGGCTTCTCACCACACTTCATGTTGTGCATCATCTGAATGAATAAAAAGAAAACAGTGAAAGAATACAAATGTCACTTCCAGAAACTGCACTTGATATGCTGCTGGAACTACACCTAGGAAAATGAAAAACATGCTGGTAACCTCAGTTACTTGAGAGTAACCAAGAACTGTTCTATTAAAATGCCATTTCTATCATGCAAGGTCATTTAATAATGTGCCCATGATCACTGTGCATTTTTATTTGTACAGTGTTCCACACACTTGTCTAATACGCTCAAATGGTGGATGCAGGTGACATGTGCTGCTGCTTCCATGGTTGAAGTTTTCTTAAGGCATAAGAGATAAAGCACAAACC
The DNA here is from genome assembly GCA_030143305.2 of Amblyomma americanum. Lineage (NCBI taxonomy): Eukaryota > Metazoa > Arthropoda > Arachnida > Ixodida > Ixodidae > Amblyomma > Amblyomma americanum. Next base: position 57,391 of record JARKHS020026091.1, on the reverse strand, counting down.
ACACCAAAGCACTCTGCAGTTCACACGCCTTAGAGCTGTGTCCGCCCGAACCCTGTTCTCAGTGCTTCCCCACCATTTCACTACTTGCCCTTATTAGCTCTGCATACAAAATGCAATCCTGTAGTCATGAAGCATTTGGCACTAGGATACTGCAAAGGCTAACTAGTGGCGGCTTTAGACACACAGGCCACTAAACCCTTGATGAGGTGTTTCATAGTCTCAATATGCAAACGCTTCTAAACGCAGCCGAAGTTCACTATCTGCTTTCAGCACAACTCTATATACCAGCCACCATGATCTGTTACTTTTCTGCCACACTGATAAAGAGCAGACATTTCTCTAAAACACCAATGTGTGCACCAAAAATATTTTAGTAAAAGTACAACACAATGGTTCATAATAAGCCCATTAATAGAACACTAAATCAGGCACGTTCAGTTTCTCATGTTAGTGCTTCCGTTTTGAAGCCCAGTTACTAAAGATGAAGTACAAATGTCTCAGAACAACCTCCCAATACGTGACAGCTAAAGTAGCATACATACTGCAATGCATGCAGCACAAACAAATCAACAACAGTAACATACCTCACTGTTGACGCCGACAACATTAAAGGGGCCTGCGCCAGCACCAATGGCAAGCCCATCAGGTACTTCTGTCTTCCTCATGACTTCTTCTAAGTTGTAGATCTGAAATAAAAGCACTGAACTGTCATTAGCGCCTCTCAACAGAACATGCACTGCAACACAAAAGCAACACTCTTCCTTTCTTTTCCTTTTTTTGTGAACAGCAACTTTTCAACTCAAGTAAAAGAAAAAGTTGCTATGTGGCACAGCAGAGATTGCATTCAGTGCTTCAAGTTCATATAATGAGAACTCAAAGGAACGATTACACTGGTTTCTGAGCCACTAGGACCTGTGTCGTCATGCGGTGATGTGCTGGCATCTATCAAGCATTTGCACAGTACAAATATGCTATTGTGGCTAAAGGTCTCAAGTACTGCTAAGTCCTCTGCAATTTTCATTTACTTTTGTAAGTCCTCATGCACTTGAAGTTTTGCCTAAAAAAATCGTTCCACAATCGCATCTGCAGCCCTGTATATCTTCCTTTCATAACTTGTACGACCTTGTACGTTAAAACAACATGCAGTAGCAAGGGCCACTCTTGTCCTGACAACATAAACAGCTGCGTGTACCAAGGCCTACATGTATGCTTGCAGATTAAAATGTCTGCCTGACAGAACAACCCTCGTATAAAACTTTGTCAGTTTTAAATTCAATTTAAATCACTAAACCTTTATTTTATTATAAAGCACTTTATTATGTGTTATCGTGTATGGCAGCAGATTCACCTACACACTTAGACAGTTGAAGGAGTACAGACACCAAATTTTTAATTGTTTTTTTTTTTCAAATTAGGTGTTAGATGTTAGTATACAGATGGCAAAATAACAGCTTTATACGTCGTCTGTTGTCATTCCATCTCTTGAAGCTGGCTGGCATAAGCGTTGTGGTGAAATAAAACTATGTAGCAGTGATTATCCTGTAGTTTATTTTTGTGCCTCATGTGACTTAAATGCCAACTACACATCACAGCCATCATTCAGTTGATGAAACCGAAACAGCATCAAGAATAAATAGAACGACAAACTATTTAGGTGTCACAGGCGAATACCACATGGTGATTAATGCATTCTAATGTATAATAAATCATTTGAAAGAAGAAAACACGCAACTAAAAATAGGCGTCCAAGCTCCTTTAAGATCCTAAGCTGCGTTCTATCATCCCACAGCCTACTAAATGGCACTGTGCACTGCTCTGCCTACAATATCAGGCAATATCTCACATCTTTTTGTGCATGTATTTTGAATGTCTGCCATTCTGTAGTGAATATTATGTATTTGGACCTTTCACTAGCCGAGCTTGCTATTGGTCCAATTAAGTTTTGATGTATTGGTTTTATAAAATAAAATGATGATGATGGTTATGAAAGTTGCTAAAGTTCTGACAAATAATAAGCCTCTCAAAGTACTCTAATCAGCATGCTGTCCCTATACTGGCTGCTCCCTAGACTAAAGGCCCCACCCCCCCTAAACAACTTTCCTCTCTCCATCTTATTAAATGTTTTCGTCACCACCAAATGAAGTGAAACAGGCAATGGAAACTTCTCGTCTAGTTTAGTCTAGTCTCGGTCAAGCCTAGTGTACATGCTCATTTCCTACATTCAGCTTCTTTCTATGTGTCGAAGTCAAACACGGCTACCATTTAACAAACTAAAATAGCAGATATATTAAGAAACTGACGTATACGTGAAAAAAACAGGCGTTATAGCTTGCAATCTACAGAATGTCTTATATGATACAACTCTGGATGAAATCATGCATCAAAGTTTTCTCATTTTCAAGTTAATGAGTAAAAACAGACTGAACTCTCACCTTGTCTTTCTGTACAATAGGAACTAAGTAAGGAACTCCGCCAACATCTGCCAGCCGTGGGTTGCCACATATCCCTAAAGAACAAGACAAACTTAAAACAAATAAACACCAATACAGTAAAGCTTCCACTTAGTACAGCCAAATGACAACCACTTGAGATGAGCTGAACCCCACTCATGTATTTGGGTTTGCCAAGTTTTCACTACAGCAGTTTGCAGAAAGGTTATGCCAACTACACAGTAGGCTAGTTGTTAGTTACAATCTGTCTTGTTCATTCTGTTTCCATTGCAGACAGCAGATGCTGCAACTGAGAAAAGAAAGAACAAAAACTTACACTGCTGGCTTTACTACCGTGGCTTTGTAGTCTGCTTTGCAAGGAATAACCCTCCACACTACAATACAGCACACCTTTTGTTACCGTTGCTCATAAGAGCCAGATTTGATTTTTGTTTTATATATTCACCACTCATTCTCCAGATGCCCACAACCACAGAAACATCAGTAGCAGTAAAAAGTCAGTGAGAGGTGGTGCTAGCATTGCTAAGAGTACCCCCAATTGCTTTACATGTCAGCTGTAATGAGAAAGTACTTTACACAAATAAAAAAAGTCATAACACCACCCAATAGGAAGATCACAGCAATTTCTACTGCTATGGCATCTGTGTCACTGGATATAAAGTGCTTCAAGGATTAAGTAACCATGCACTGAAGATGAGCAGGATTTGGAAATATTTGTTTTAATATACAACTAATGCATCTTGCAAATTTCTGCTGAAACCAAGAGTATTCTACAAGGCTAATCAAATTACTGATTTCCGTGTTAACTACTTTACTTTTTTGCAATTAACCACCACAAATATCAAAAATATTTAATTACAAGCTGTGAGACAGTGAAAGAACTGACTAATAGATGTAGCCTCTAAAAAACGACGACTTTCAACTTTTTTTTTATGTTCTAAAAATGCATGAAGTGCAGTAGTGATACCAGACAGGAGGTGCTAGTGTCCAGTGTGATTGAATGGCAATAAACATGCATAGCCACACTACAAAATGGCATGTCGTAATTAAATTTTCAGCTCAAGCTGAAAGACTGTTTAAAGTCATCTTTCATCTAGAGTGACTGCAATAAACATTTTGTGATCAAATAGCACGCTCAGAATTGCACCACAAAATTTCATCCCAACACTGAGAGACAAACTATGACATCTTCATTGACCAACAAAGTTCAAAATATTCAAACGACCTCAACAGACAATGCATCGAAGATTTTTTTTTTTCGAAGGCTGGCTGTAGGTACTGAACATACACCATGCATGCAGAATGCGGCATTTTTTGGTCATGAGTCAGCAGTGCTCTGAACACCTTTCAAAAGCAACTAACCTGCCCCAGAGCTCAACTTTTACAACATGAGCCCTCTTAATCACTTAGAAAGATTACATACAAGGGCAGTTACCTTTCTTCCACAATGGCACTGACAGCACGACTGCTGTTATCAGACAATACTGTGCTTTTTACACTACAAGCCACACGTTGTTGCTATCATGCAGTACCCAGACAGTAAGCTCCCAACAACAGCAGAATGCACGGTGCTAAAGAAAAAAACAGGCAACACAAGAGAATAACACAGACATGCACTTATACTCTCTTGTGTCATCCATGTTTTTTAATTCCACAATTAACACTTTATTACCTAGCCCAACAAGCTTTTACGTAGTTCTAACAATAAAGTTTACATTTATGTCAACAAAAACTGCAAGCCAGTGTCCTTGCTCTTTTGACGTGCCACTCAGCACTACTACCTGTCTTAGTGATACAATCCAGTAAGCCCGAAGAACACATCAGGTACACATAATGGCTGTGAAGTGTGATACCCATTCTCATATTCGTTTTCATTCTCCGACGCCTAGCACTTAATGTCACTGCTATCAAGATGGCAGCAAGCAATCTACGGTCCCTGTGGTGGTCTTTATTTTTTTCCCCTTTGTTCCTTCCCCCTGAGAGCTGCCTTGGCACTAGGCCAAATGCATCCTCATTAGCGTGTGTCAATGCCAATGAAAGCCTGTCAAGCAGTCTTGTTGGAGGCAGAGCTGTATCACCGAAGAAAAAGCTCACAACCTCACAATAGCTTTACGGGCAGCAACGCTCTACTGCTTTGTACTACAAGGCCTACGTTTTCAAGCTGACTACTGCAAAGATGTTTCGAGTTCCGCCTCATTAGGAGTTGACAGAATGAGTACATCACACAGCACAAGCAAACAAGAAGATTTGACAAGTGTCCTGTGAATTAAGGTCCTTAATTGTTAAAGAAAAATCAAATCAAATCAAAATTAAAATTAATATAATAATAAAAAGAATCAAAAGTCTCACCTTCTGATGCGAGCATGAAAGGCTTTTCCTTGAGGTTTGGGCAGTCAACCACTGAAACTTCAACATGCTCGAATGTGCTCTTCAGTCCGTCGTTCAAAACTGCACGACATAAAAATGAACATGCTGACATGTCTCCATAGAGTGCAGTGTATGAAGATACTAAAGCATACGGAGCGTTACAATGAACGGGAAAGATGTTTACACACCAAATTTAAACAACACAATCCGGCGACTCACAGACCGAGGGGTTTACCGTGCTTATTTCGACGGTCAATTCGACACGTATTTCGGTAGCAAGAGGGCAATTTTTATGCATATACGATGCTGAGTCTCATGTCAGCTGACAGCTGCGCTTCCTTCAGCGGTATAATTACTACGCACTCACGTGCGTCCAATCAACAATTTGCAGCGGTCAGCTAAAGCAGCAGTTGCAGCCCGGCCGTAGTACATATGAGTCTCTGTGACGTACACGCGTACGCACCTTCAATAAGGCAGTTAGAACTGCAGAAGCAGAACTATTTTATTTTCTCTTTTTTACACGTGCACGCAAAAGTCCATAGGTACCATCCCAGAGCAGAAAATAGGCTCGTGAACACTCTTCGATCGCAGTAAGCTATAAATCATGCCTACAAAAAACGTGACTGAAACCGCCAGCGGGTACGGTTCGGTCAGCTGCTTGCAAACAACCAATTTCGCAGTTGGAATGCACACGACTTTCAGGGCTAGCCGCCTCCGAAAGAGCAAGGACAGCAACACTCTTTCATCTCGGCGCATAGACGAGCGACCTTAAATTTGGCAAGGCGATCGATCTGCTTCGGCCATCGTGAGCCACGTACAAGTACTCACCTTTGGCGACTTCGTCCAGGTTGGGACGGTGCAGCGAGTGCTTCACGACCTTTGACGGCGACATCTTGAAGTTGCGACCGACGAAAGCAACACTTTGAAAACGAAAAGATCACTTCTGTAACGCCCTTAGCACTGTCCCTCCCTCGTGTTGCTGCGAGGTCAGCGGTGTAGCAGGTGTGGTGCGACCGACGTGTGCAAAGTACACACAAGAGGCTGCTGCCTCTCGTCGACGGAGCGATCGCCGGCACCAAGCGACGGCCGTTGATAAAATGCTTTTTATCGTCCTCCGGTCAAGGCATCGCCACTTATTATCTACAGAGCGGCGACAGCGGGCGCATTCGGAGAAAAATAAATGACATCCGAACGACCGGACACCGGGAATTGAGGAAACACGCGCGTCAGACACCAACAACTTGTTGCACGGTGCCGGTTTCGCGCCGACGGGCGGCGGCCGACCAAGTATCGTTCAATCCACGACCGGCTTTATTACTTAGCGACCTGCTCACTACGCCGGCTCCTACGGCGGCGCGTGTCCGGGTAAATATCACGTGACTCTTCAGGAGGGACAGCGCGCCGCAACAGGTGGCGCCACAAGTTACCCTCATATCGGCAGCGCCCGCCGTACGCTTCTGCTAGCTTCAGTATGCTTGCGCTGGAATGTGGCCGGTAGGCCGAGTTAAACCGCATCGTTTTTTAAGCACGCACCGCAAAGACGTGTTAATATTCATCAGATGCAATAATCGTGGACAGCTTTCTGTATGCAGTGGTTGTTACGAGCGCGAGCTGTCAGCAAACAGGCCTGCGTCTTTGGCTCATGAGCGCGCGAGAACAGCGCAGAAGCCGGCGTCTCGCGCTCGTAGCTTCCCCTGCATAGCCACAAAAAGCTGTACCCGACTAGAGGCTGCTAGTGGTAATATTTTTTTCTTCTCAAAGCAGCAGTTTTGCAGTTAAAACAAGCTCAAAGAGCGGTTGTACTGGCGAGCGCGGCTCTGGTGCTACTCGAGCGGCGTTTTTTTTTTCTTCTTGCGCGCGCAGCTGCACAATTTCAACACGATTGCTTCTGCTCTGTACCTAGCAGCACTCCAGGGCGAAGTCGCGCTACTTTCCGCCGATTTATGATAAAAAGCGCGCCACGGACACTTCTCACTCACTTGTTTTCAGGAGCGTTAACCTGATTGTTAATCATTTCAAGACGCACTCTACATGAAAAATAAATAAAACGAGACTCGAAAAGCTCGTTTGCCAGACACAATAGCCGGTCGTGGCCAGACCTTTATTTGACGCCAGCCAGATCCTTAAACTTTCAGGACCTTCCAAACGAAAAATGATGAATGCCAAACCAAAATCACGTGATTTTGGTTTGGCATTTATCATTTTTCGTTTGTCGTGCTTTTCTGTGAGATCAGACGCAAAGTTGGACAAAAATGGCTTCATAAACTTGTGGACAATCACCTTTAGCAAGGCCCTTCTGTGAGGCTCTGTGGTGTCCTTCGAGCACACAAACAGCGGATTTTTTGCAAGTGATGGCAGCACTAGGTCTGCAAACTTCTTAAGCAGCCTTGGCCCCCTAACAAGCACAGGATCCACACTTGATGCCGCACCTTCCAGGCGGCTGACGAACTCTACGAAAGCCAAGGTAGGGTACGACAGCCCTCCCCGGTCCATGCCTGCTATGATAGTAGGGTTGGGCGGGGTAAAACGAGACAATAATTTGCAAACTCATACTGTTTTTACACTTTTATTTCAAAAACCAGAAGAATTGTACAGGAGCCTTCCTTGGCATCTTATCTAAGTGGTCATCAGCAAAACTCAGAAAGCTTGCAACATCACAACTATGAATATTCATCAATTATAAAAAAAAGTCCCATTTGTCTCATTTTGCCCCGACCCACGGGGCAAAACGAGACAGAAGGTGGGGCAAAACGAGACACTTTGTCGAAACCAAACAAAATCAGTTCTTGCACTCGGAGCACTTGAAGTACAATCCATGGGGCCCTGCGCATTCTTCGTGAGCCCACTCGTGACACATCATGCATTGGATGCACAAAGAACGAGGCGCTGTGTTGCTGCATAATTCTTTGCACACGAGGCACTCCCAGACACATTTGTTGCTTGTTAATCGCTTCGCAGAACGTTTTCCTTTCAGTGCGATATCCTGCGATTGAACACTGCCACCAACAGCCCTTTCGTTCGATTTCCCGCTTCGTTTTCTTGAGGCCATACCTGACTCCTTGGGAGGTTTTGCTGCAACTATCTTCGCCTTGTATGGCGATGAGGTCAAACCTATGCTTGTCTCCGACTTCCCTCTTTTTGCTTTTTCTATAGCAGGAACAGGAGAGAGAACTCGAAAGGTCGTGTCACTATGAGCGGGCTCATCATTGTCATCGGTAGAAGTAGGCGAGGAGCAGTTAGCGCGGGATTCTTGGCGTTGACCGCAAGTTTGATGTTCCGCTGTGCTTGCCAATGGCGCTTCATCGAACACAGGATCATCCAGCGGCGCACGAGAAAATGGCCAAACACCACACTTCCGAAATCCATTGGTTATATTACTGATGTTCCGGATTGGTTATATTACTGATGTTACGGATGTTCCGGATTCCGGATCGTTCAAAGGCTTTGCTTACCAGCTCACCTACATTCTCCATCGTGATGCGACTCCCAATGTTGCTCAGCAGCCACTCCCGACATGCGTTGTTGTAGGCAGCTTTGAAGGCTTTGAAAAAGCTTACGTCAAGTGGCTGTAGCTTGTGTGTTTGATCCAAGCTGCTTCTTCCAAAGCACGTATCGACCATGCGTCTCCGGTCGTTCTGCTCGCCGTTGAATGGCATTCTTAGTCACAGAGAAGGCTTTCGGTGCAGCGCGAATAGAATGTTTTCGCTGGCGCACGCTTTCTAGAGCTTCTTAATATTGGAAGGAAGGCCTCAAACGTTGCTGGCACATACCCATTACGAGGGAGTGGCCAAGACACAGGCGTTTAATTGCTGGATACACGAAAGTTTGGACGCGAAAATGAGTGATAATAGTATGTAAGCTGATAGATTGGAAGACGCAAGGACAAGGATCCTGTTAACTTGGAGATCGAAAACGGGACAATGGCTTAATGTGCAGAATAGTATACAATGCCTGTAATGCTTCAATGTCGCACTGACTGAGAGCGGGAAAAAGAAATTAGAATGGGAGTCGCTGCGTTTCTTGAAGAAAATTGTGCACAGCAGAGCGCACACTTCTTTTGCTTCGTCCAAGAAATGAAGCGCCAATGGAAAGAACAACCGCGGAGGACACAGGCAAGCCCCGTTGATGAAACGGAATTAGCAAAAGACGCTTCCTCAAATGAGAGAAGCGGCGGCAGAACAGCAGGAAGTGATCTATTGTATCAGGTTCGGCACAAAAAGGGCACAGTGGGGAAGCCGGCAGGCCAGATCTGTGAAGGTAGAAATTTAGAAGGGGAACCCGGCAACGCAAGCGCGTGAAAGAGACCTCTAGTCTGCGTGAGAGCCAGTCTTTGCTACTCCAAGGATGCAGAAGATCCTGATATTTGGGAGATGATGTAAGAGCCGAGCAGCAAATTCCTGAAATATTGTGTAGCTGCGAAACCTCACCGCAGCTGTATATGCACACGTTGGCAGGACAGCAACAATTGGGCCGCAGAGAAAGACTCTTGCTAAGGAATCTGCAACCTCATTTAAGTGAAAGCCCATGTGACCTGGTACCCAAAGCAACCTTACCAAATTTAGATGGAGCGGAATCAGGAACTTAAAGAGGCGTAATGCCCGAGACTCAGTGAGTGAGGATAATGAGGAGCAAATGGACAGAGAGTCTGTCATAACCACGACATGGGAAACTGTAGTTTCTCGCCTCGCTCCATGCAGCCCTCGTCGTCTTTCATTTGTACGTGCGGACCATTCTAGAAAACGAGACAAAAAAATGCGAGCTAAAGAATGCACTTTGCGCGAGCAGAGGCTGCAATTGCTTGCTGCGAGCGACGAACTGTCGCGTTTTGCCCCTTCCATAGGCTCCTACTCAATCAATTTTATATTTATGAAGATTACCACATAAGAGAACTGTAATTGTTTCCACAGCTATCCAAAAAGATGCAGTAACAACACACATACGTACCTTGTCGCTGTAGTTCACGGCTACGCTCCTGCTCATGTCCAAAGAAACGGGACGTCCGAATTTCGCACCTTTTTGGCGGGACAGCCACTCCACGAATGTCGCTCCAAAATTTTTTCCGGAAGTGGGCAACTCAAGATTCCCGCCGTTTTTAACATACATTGGACACTTAATCTTGGTTTAAGAAACCTAGTTAATCTAAAAGGTTTTACGCTAGATGTCGCTAGACGAGACATGTCTCATTTTGCCCCATGTCTCATTTTACCCCGCTCTACCCTAGTAGATTGAGAGGCTGGTGCCCGCAAATTAATGAGACAGCCTTCACATGCAATGCAGTCTTGCTGTGCGCCCGCTTGATTTACAGGGCGGAACGCAGCAATACACCATCGCGGGCGATGATTTTCACGGCCTACGAAAGATAAAGGCTGTCAGATATAATTAAATTCTTAGCACGTATGCTGGAAGCAAGCAGAACAGCCGGAAACACAGTGCGCAGACGCGCACAAAAACACAGCCAAGAAGCAGCGACTGCTACCGCTACGCCAGCCCGCACTCGGCGTGGGGGTAAGTTGTGGCGCCACGGAGAGCAGCGGCGGTCTAGCGAACTAACAAATCGGGGGCTGCGGAGGCGGCGCCGGTGGACAGGTCGCCAAGTAATAAAGCCGGTCGTGGTTCAATCAAACGCCAAAACCGACCCCTCGATGCGAAACTGGTCGTGGGCGAGCGTTTTTGCACAATAGCGATGATGATGATGACAAAGGCAGCCTTGTTTCGGTTTCGGAACCATACCCGCTCAATGTGCAAACGCACGAGCCGTGTTTCTAATTACGACTTACTAATAAATTCCTTCACTAATGTACTGAACACAGACGTTCTGTTCAGCCAGTTGTGCACGCAGTGCATTCTACATTCCACTTTAACAAGGTAACCATGTGGGCTAGTTGGTGTGTATCAAACATAACTTCACCAGCGAAAGAATGGGACGTTTCTCGATTAAACTTCAGTTGTCAGTCCAGCGTTGTCCTGTCTTCTTCTTCTCCTGGTGTCCCGTTCTTTCGCTGGTGAAGTTATGTTTGATACATTTCACTTACTGCACACATAACTTAAATGTATGTTTATGTAAGTACAGGTGCTGTCAAAAGTAAATGGAGGGCACTCTTAGCCAAAAATTTCAATTTCATCGCCCTCATTTTATGCATGAATGAATAGATATATATTCAGTCAAATTGTGATTGCGTGAAGTACACAGTGCACCAATAAATCTCGGCCGCTATGCTTTGGATTCTGAGAAATTAAACTTTTTCAACATAATCGCCTTCCATTTACTTTTGATGGCGGGTGTACATTTATATACAATTAGAATCAACCCAAAAACGTGAACAGCCACTGGCAAAAAAGATGCAAAAACTAGCTCCTGGAGAAGTATACAAGCAGGACCTATTAACACTTCCATGCAGCGTTCTTCACACCGTCAAACTGAAACTCAAATGCACCAATAGTCAACATGACACTAGTAAAATCTTGTTTTGCTTCTCCTAGTTCAACTGAATTGTTTGTGTTGCATCTGTGCGTTTGGCACTGACAGTACATACTTCAATACATACAACACTTAAAAGTTAAATAAATCAAATAAATACAAACTACAGAACACAGACAATCTCAAGAGAGGTGCACAGTTTTTAGAACTGCAAAATTAGTCAAACACAGGCAGATAAAGTACACAGCAAGTTTATTTATGAAAGTGTTGCACACTCACATGCATCTATACAAAGAGCTAAGTTCACATGACAAGTGCACTGCCCATTTTGTCAGTCCTCTCGGTTCGGAGTGCACTGCAAGAAAATGATACAGATGGAAAAGAACATGAACATACATTGATCAGAATGCACATATTACCAGCAACAACTGCACATTCAAATCCCTCTCTTCTCTACCAAAGACATTGTTAACATGACTTAATGAACAAAGATAAAAACACAAAATCAGAAAAATAATCTACATCTTTGTTTACTGCATACAGGCGAGTGGTAAACCACAGTATCAAATATAATGTCCATCATGAACAAGAAAACCTTAATTTAAAAATCTCAGCTGAAACAATACAATCACAGCAGCAAATGCAGAAATCTCTCTCTATTGGTTGTCTAATTACATCAAGGGCAGGCAGGCCCTTTAAGGGCAGGCAAGCCCTTTAAACTAAAGAAAATTATGCTTCATGTTAAACTACCATGTAAGATAATCACTTGGTTCAAATAAATATCTCTGTGGTTTTACCAACAGCTTGAAAAACTGTGGATTATTCCTGCAGCTTTTGATTAAAACAGCTTCAGTTGTGAAACCACAATGTTAGAACTACACTTTTATGTTTACACCATATGACAGTAATGGTGAATTGCAAAATTACCACTATATATTCCAAAGCAGTTTGAAAGAGGCTCTGATTCCATTTACAAAAAGTAGACACTATTGTGAAATTGTCATCTTGACTTAAAGTTAAGCACCCCTAAGTCTGAGCATGCAACCAAGCACTCTACAAGTCCTGGAGAGAAACAGGATGTTTTCATACCCTTGAGCCTTAACCTCACTTACATACCCTTGCAGAACAATCATTTCATTGCTGATGTACACCACAAACAGGCGTTAACATCACTAGCTACGGGATCTTCAAACTCAATGCAGCAGCCAACACACAATGGGGTGCAGCTGTCATTTAGTACAAGAGCAAGTTGGAACACCTCCATCACCACCATTGAATATCTCTGCAATAAACAAAAACCCGAGTGCGGAACAGTGGGAGGGGATGCTCTCCAGCGAGGACCCGGCCGTCCAGCGCGGATTGGTGCGGAGAGCCTACCTGGCGGCATACCTCAGTGGAGCCCTGGACCAGGGGCCCCAACCCTGTTAAGACGGGCTGCAATAACTCATCGGAAGATGAAGAAGACAGCCCGCGACCGCTAATAACACATTTTAATATCAAGTATAAATAAAGTTTTTCCTCCTCCTCCTCCTCCCTTTTCTCTTCTGGAAATTATCTTATGAAGAAGCACAGAGAGGCAGATTTCCCTTTATTGAAAATTAAGCTGAAGCAAAGGTTTTCCACGCGAAAATTTTTGTTCTAATTCGCAATCCCTTTTGAATATTACTTGGCTCTTATGGTGAAGTTTCTTCTTCACTACCAAACTTCTGAACGAAGTCTCATCCACCATTCTAAAAAAAAAGCATGGCAAATTGGTGTTTGTAGAACACATCTGCCCTACACATCATTGTGGCCCCAGCCTACAAACTGGCATTTAGGACTTAAGTGCAAGGCTTGCTTTGAAACTAAATGCTCTTATTTATTCTTTGGAAACTAGAAAAGATACTGGCACTTGTTTGTATTACTCAAAAAAAGCTACAACACGCTACCTTTCGACATAGTCCCTATCATCAGCTATCCATTTGCACCACTGATAAACCTGAGCTGCTATGAAAAGCCTGTAAAAAAGTTGCCGATACCAGAGGTGACACAGCTTCACAGGGCACATGGCAGAGCCTTTACTACAAACATGTTACACACACAGTCAACCTTTCATCACCCCAAAAAGGCATAACCTATGCGGTGCCAAATCCAGACTATATGGAGGGTGCTGTAGGACTGTTCAGCCAAGATTTGCTATGTGCTGCACCGTCTCCTAATTGGCACAAGGCTTGGTGGTGTCATGTTGATGAAAAAAAAGGCTTTAGCATGCTGCCCGTGGTGCACTGGTGTGATCGATTTTATGCACTGGTTTCCTGCAGGTGCCAGTTCTACGGAGTGTTGTCCTTGAAATACGACAGCAATGAATGTGGCAACATCTATCAACAGTGAATGCAACTGCCACTGCTGTAATATAACAACGTCTGAAAGGAGTGATGACATCTTTGCACCTCCTTTCTGAGTAACACTCCGAGTAAAGGAGTAATTATATGACAGCAGTAAACTCTGTCAATCCGACAGAGCCCGAGAGGAGTGCTTTTGAAAGAGGTAGTATTAGTGCTATCTCTGTCATTTCTTCAACAAGAAGAGGGCGGGGTGGTGGAAGGAAGCAAAAGTCTGAGAGTTGTTTCAGTCTCTGCATCATATCTGTCCTGTCCAAGTGCACTTTTCTTTCTCAAAATCTCAGCTGGAATATCATAAACTAGCATTTTAATGCCTAATGCTAGACAGGTGATGTTTTCTCCCACTTCTCGCTTGCCACCCTCAGTATGATTTCAAGCTTTTTCGTCCATTATGCATTATTCAGTATGCCTTTAATAGAGGTAAGCCGCTACTGATAGCGTATCTGCCAAATGCACTCCAACTTCTCAAAAGAAAACATTTGACAGAAGTCTGTCTGGCTGGGAAACTGAATTTATGAGAAAGACGACTGACGCCAACCAAGTTAATTTTGCAGAAAAACACGACGTTTCGGGACCGCCTCAGTCCAAAAACGTCATGTTTTTCTGCAAAATTAACTTGGTTGGCGTCAGTCATCTTTCTCCCAAACTCCAACTCCTTCTTATCCTGTTGCTTATAATCTATCCATTTGTACACCTTAGTTTACTTAAAGTGGCATCCATTTACAGGGGTACTCAAAGGAAAGTACTCCAGAAGAAGTAACAAACTGCTCGAAGATTCCTCGTCTATGCTACTGCTATCTCTCATGAGCAGGTGCACCATTTTTGCCCTACTCGATACTCAGCCACCCATCTGAATACACATTATGCAAGAAGATTTGACTGTGAAAGATCAAAATATTCAGTGATGTTTGTGGGTCACCCGAGACACCAAACCATGCTTCTTATCTGCCCAAATCAGACTTTTGAAGAGAAACTCTATTTGGCACTTTCAATGGGACAAAAGTACAGTCTACCGTTGTGTATGACTTGCTTTAATTTCAAAAACTGGGAATCTGTGCCAGCAAAGCTGTTTTTGCATCCACACGGGCTTTCCTGTGCATTGTAGGCTTGATTAAGCTGCTGCACGTGACTTTCCCTCCTCTTTTCCATTGCTATGACTATAAACCATAAACCATTTCTATTCATTCAAAAACACTTTGTACCATTTTCCCCCAAATTCTTCATGCTGTCTAATTATGCGTATAAGGCATGCTCCAGGCTCACTTTCATGCATAAGTTTACAGATTGTCACTTATCATCTCTTTAGGCTAGTGCTCATTTGATGCCAGCATGAGATGGAAAAATATCTAAGATGGAGGATGAATGAATGCAAAAAGGAACTCACGTAGTACTCAACAAATGTGGCGATGCCCTCATCTGTTCGCATGAGGAACTGGAAGCAGAGCAACCCCAGCTGGTCAGTGCGAATGGCCACTTTGTTGGACAGGTTCAGTGCCTTGATGCATGGCTTCATGAGATTTAATCGATAGCTGAAGACAGGAAGGAAGAGAGGAAAGAACTGGTCTATAGTGTGACAATACATAAGAACATGGGCGTGTGCAGGATTCTTCATTAGGGGGAAAAAGTGTCACCGCAGCACTACATTTATTTCAATGTGACGGAATTGCAAAATATACAAAATATTACTGAGCAGTAGTTTTTACTTTCAAGTGTAACATCGGCAAAGGAAGGCAGTCCCTGCACCGCTAAGCCATCAATGTAATGTGCTACTGAAGAAATTTCCATTTTCTCTAAACCACAGAAGATATACAACACATCTGACTTTTGTTAACTGCAAAAAAAGGCTTAAACAGATAGTCTCAAAGTGACCCGGCAAGTAAACAGTACTTGGCATGCAACATCATGGGTCCTCACCGGCCAGTATCATCGAAAAACCTGCATGGCCATGACACTGCACTATAAACAATGGCAGGTCACGTCCAAGAGAGTAAAGGTAGGAGGCAGACTTGGTGCCCCTCTTTAAACGATTAGGGTGGGCGGCCACACCCCCTGCCCCCTGTGTGCATGCCTATGCACATGAAATGCTTGCAGTGGGTGGCTTAGCGTCGTCTGGCACCAACTGAAGGAACTAAGTGGAACTATCCCTTTCAGATAATCACAATCGTGTACAGAGTGAACTTTAAGCGCTTTCTGTGAGAATGCTAGATATAGCAGTGTTTTTTTATTTTCACGAATTCAGTGCTAATCATGCCATAACGTGGGTGTTTTTTTATTGTGGCTAGAAAAGGCAGTAAAGAGTATTTCTCAAAACAGTGAGCTTAGCAGCCCATGCTTTGACAAAGTGATAAAGATCAATTTTATCGTTCCATTTTAGTCTTGGTATCTCGTGTTACCTGCTGCTACGAAAAAAACAAGCGATTGCACAGTAGATTAACTGCCTATATTCTTCACTCGTCAGAAGCATGTAAACAATTCTGCAGTCATACAGGGACTTTTTATCCAGCCGTACACATAATAAAGATTAGCAACGGGTGTTTTGTATTTCAAAACAAGCTAACTGGCTTTCTTCAGGCCTGCATAGACTGTTTAGGCAGAAACAGATTTCTTTTATAGAAATGGCGAGTGGCTTCTCAAAGGCATCATTATCATTATTCCACTCTTGCTATAACTCCCACACTCGTGCTGCTCTATGATTCCATCACCTATGAATGCGCCAAGTTTCTCCTCTGCATGCAGGCTGGTGATTCCACTCTGCCACTTCTAAACTTCATTAAAGTAAATGTGACAAACCAAGGGACTAGCAGACCTATGACTACAGTGCCACATCTCCTTTGGTTTCATTAAGTTTGTTGTATGAAACCTGCCAAACATTATCTCTGACCTTCTTATGCTTCATAACCCCCCCATAGGCTACAATGTTTTAAATAACATTTTCAAGCAACTAGTTAAGCATAAAATACTGCACAACTCACGTGTTTTTTTGCTCCTTTTTGCACTGGAAGGAATCCACATAGTCTGATTCTTTGGAGTAAGCCACCTATGTTGTACATAAATAATTCAACATAAGCAGTAGCATATGACAGCTTGTTTCCAAAGTATACACTACAACTTTGCCACGCTACCAATAACAAGCTTCCACGAATCAGAATGTATTAAAAGCTGCAAGCACAGCTCGGCAATCGCATGCAAGAGCGACTTTAAATGTCTTTCACTAAGAGTCAGTATTGCAATTATTTTCAAGAGGCTTCTTCTAAGCAGGGGGAGCGAATGAGAAGTAAAAGCTACAAATGCCAGAATACAAAAGAACCGTTCTTAAAGCTCACCTCAACAGTGCCCGCAGGTCCAAATGTGCTCAATCTGAAGTAAGGCTCATTTGGAGATATAAATACCTCCAGGTCTTCACTGGAGGTATCAAGTTCCGACCAGACCTCTTTGATGCTTTCAGATTTCAATATGACAACATTAATTACATTGTCTTTAGATAAGTCAAAGCTCATGACACCTTCAGACTCCATTGTTCGTATCTTGCAGTCGGTGACAACGCCACCTTCTTCAAGGCTGCAAGGATAAGTGTTATGTACACCTTCACTCTTTGCTACTTTGAAGTAATACAAATATGAAGCACTATTACAAACTCAGGCATTATTAAGATGGCCCGCCATGAAAATGTTACAGAATGAAAAAATCTGTGGTCAAGCTGTCTTAACTAAATACTACAACTAGATAAGCATGACAAACCAAAAACAGCTTTTTCAAAGCAGTTGGACCATTTCTTTCAAAGCATTCTGGACAGCATTAAGTGATTAGTGCTGCTTGAAGTGGTGGCTGGAATACCAAGATGAACAATCTAGGTATCAGACAGAACAGAATGCTTCCTTTGCAGATGAAAACGAAATAGTCATTCTAGACTGCATCAATATTTCAGAAACAATGTTAAAGGAATAGCTGCCTAATAAACTTTCGTGCAAGCCTTGCACTACCTTGCAAGAATCTTTACTGCCAATGAGTATTCACTCCCTTATTACAATCTTTACTCACATGTATACAATTCAGTCCAAATTTTAGAAAAAAAACTAGTGCATGGTGAAATACAGATTATGTAGCAAGAATATGGCAGCACAGAAAAAAGGCTTGCATTTGGCCTTCCCCTTTATTTGATTGCATAATGACATAAAAAAAGAAGCATTTACTTGAACAATACAGTTCATCAAGGTACTATCGGGAACAAAGTAATTGACCCACCCCTCCAAGTTCCGAACTGTGGCGCACATGGTGAAAAACATTTATTAGCTCAAAAGGAAGTCCCCTATGCAGGGAGGGGCTCTTAGTCCGAGCCTCCTATGGCTTTTGCTGTCAGCTAGGCCCGGTGCGCCAGCTGCCACTGGTCTTCTAGGCTGGAGCT
Source organism: Amblyomma americanum (assembly GCA_030143305.2). Taxonomy (NCBI): domain Eukaryota; kingdom Metazoa; phylum Arthropoda; class Arachnida; order Ixodida; family Ixodidae; genus Amblyomma; species Amblyomma americanum. The sequence goes on along the minus strand of JARKHS020026091.1, from coordinate 39,373 downwards.
GGCCAGTGTGGCCTCCCACTAGTCAGGGTTGCGGTTTGGAATTAGTAGAGCTGCTTGTACTTTTGGGAAAGCCCATGTGGCCTGATATGGTGTGGGAGAGGCATCAAAAAGTGGGATTTTGTTGGGGCAGGGTATGGGATGTGTGACGTGAAGAAGGATAGATGTGGGATAGATGGCCTGGTTTGCATAAGCTTGGACAATTTTTTGTTCCAGTGCTGCATGGGCTTCTCGTGGGTGTAGGTGCCTGAAGGGTGAAAGAGAGTATATGGGTGGTGGGTAGGGCCTTCTGGAAGATGTAGGAGGGTTGGTTGGTTGGCAGGGAGATCAGTTACTTTCGTCCCCGATAGTATGTGTTATAAGTGCAAAATAAGAAACCTCCAACAGCACAGTCAAACATAAAAATGTGCGGGCAATCATACGATACAATATGATGTAATTTAGTTTATATCAGGCTAAGGGCATGAGAAAGGCTTAGTTGGTTGTACATTATGCCTACAGCGCACTATGCACTTTATTTCATGACAGCAGAACAAATGACACTGACACACAGAGCACTCTGAGTGTGCCAATGTCATCTGTTCCATGCTCTTGCCGTAAAGTGCATAGCGCGTTGTAGGCATCATGTTCATTTCACTTCTAAAATGACCGCCTTCCGATTGAGTCTCTGAAGCGGATTTCACCATCACTTTTTCGTTCCAGTGCAACGTGGGTTTTTCATGGGTGGAGGTGTCTTGAGGGTGGAAATGAGTGTATGGGTAGTGGGTATGGCCTTCTGTAGGGTGAGTAGGGTTGGTTGGTGGTGGGTGGCAGGTTCTAGACGAAGATGGATGGGAGGCAAAAATGGGTGGATAGTGGGTGATGGACTTCTGGAGGGTGTAGGTGGGTTGTTTGGTGGTGGGCAGGGGATTCTGGAGTGTGAAGGACAAAGATGGGTGGGTAGTAGGCAGAAGCCTTCAGAAGGGTGGCAGCAGCATCACACAACAGACAGACAGATTTTGTAATTGTAAAAGAGTGGATTGTAATGCTCACGCATTCAAAAAATTTTGAGTGTGCCAATCATGTACGAGCCAACTAAATGAACATAAACTTGGCAACTAATACTGAAGTTGCGAACCACAAAACTTGGCCCCATATTGACGTTTCCCTGGGTAATTTAGGTAATATTATCCTTCTAATGCACATTATCCTTCAAGTCACAGATTCACTGTACATATGTTCAGAAGTGAATGAATGCCTTTAAAAAATGAACTAAAGCTTTGCATTAGGCACAATTTCGCACTCAATTACAAATGCATGATCTACCAACAGTGCACACTCACAACATCACCAGAGGATTTCCATGACCTCCATAGCAGAGTCGTGTCGAGACAGGTCCACCCATAGAACCAAACATTGTGAGACATTCCTGTAAGAGGTGGGATATACAGCACAGTATTAAATTACGCGAATAGTGTAAACAGAATGCTGCTTTTATTTTTGCACAGATAATGTATGATTAATAGCAGACGCCTTGCATGCGACATTGGAATACTATACACATGCAGGCATACGCAATGTAGCAACATATGCTAGTTAACTCAATAACAGTAATAGTGCAAGCATCCGCTGCTTCTAATAGATTAAGCAATATTCAGCCGCAGGGATTTAAAAAAGAAACAAAATTTAGAGCATATCACTTTAGTGCCCGATGACATTTGATATTTACTTTAGTGGCTAACATCTCACCAGCCATATAGATAAGCTAATGTCGAACGACAGCGTCCGTTCCTTGAGTGCATAGCTGTCAAAGAGCTCTCGCTGAACGAATGCGATCGCTTGAACACATTTGCCTTCTTGGGCGATGACTCGGATACCGACTTCGTTTATTTCCACCGTAGCTACCTGCAAACAAGTCAGAAATAAAATGAAATTCCACACTTCTGCCTGGTAACCCGGTGACAACACGGTATAACGCTGAGCTATGCGAGAACACGATACACACTTCTTTAATACTTATGCCTCGCAAAAGTTGTGACAGGTCTTTGGCGTTGTCGAGTTTGGCGATGAACGCGTACTCAACATCAGCTAGGCTACTCTGATCCTGGCTCATGTTCTAATCACGCCGGAAGCTGGCTGGCAAAGCCTCGTAACACTCATAATCATAAACAAAGCTCACGCAATGTATCCGCTAACTTTCCTCGCATTATACCGATTTGCCGCCGCAAGCTGAACTGAAATAACTGGCCTGGCTTGACTTAGACTTCATTGGAAATGTAGCCAACGAACGCCGGAACAAAAGATACCGAAACTAACGTTTATGTGCTCTGCTTCACGCTAGAAGGCGCCGCCAGCATATCCTCAATAATACGCGCGCAATTTCCAAAAGCACACTTTACCATAAACACTTGTACCGCACAGGTTCTCGAGGTTTTTATTTCTGCAAGCAGATATTGTCTTCCAATGAGGCGAAGCTTCCCTTAGTGACATTAGGCTGACGCCAAAGGTCATAAAATTTTCTGGCGGAGAGCCGCCGAAGCCACGACTGTAGCTGTATCTGAGGTACCAGCCAGACAACGCTAGCCAAGCTTGCCGGATTCACTGGTTATACAGAATATCCGAGCCCGTGCCCAAATCTTTCATAAGGAGCTCACAATAGGTGCCTTGGTTGCAGATAATATGGTGGCCAAGCGCGCTCAGCAGCCATTAACCACATTCTTCCTATAAATTCTGATCGAACGAGAAATAGAAATAGAGGTATAAGGGAGGGGGGGAGGGGGGGGGGGGGGCGCTTGTAGTTTGAGTAAACGAAAGAGTAACGCATAACATTTCGGATTAGAGTTTTTATTTCGAAGGAAAATTTCTAGGATTTCTTTAGTTCCAGTATAAATGCGGAAAAAAAACAGTAACGAATATTATGAGACATAATGAGCGAAAGCTGCGATAGCAGTTCGATTTACCCTTGATTTTTACTTTGATGTGTTAATACTCCAATGAATGCTTTTGCTCGAAGGCGAGGCATCACGCACGCGACAGAATTCTTCTGGAGGGTGAAGGTTGGCGGAGGTAGTACGTGGCGCTTATGAATGGCGGTGGATGAAGGGTCGGAAGTGGTGGATAGTGGATGGGCAGCCCCATGGCTGGGGGGGGGTGAGGAGGGGGCTAGAGGGTGGTGCTTCTGGAGGGCAGCTGGCTTTCCCACTGCGTCTTTGAATTCGATTTCGCCGTCGCCTTTTTGTTCAGCTGCCACGTGGGCTTCTAGTAGGTGGAAGCTTTGTGGAGGGTGGAGATATGTAGGTTGGTGCTGAGCGGCGCTTCTGGAGGGTAAAGTAGGGTGGGCGGTTGATGGGTGGAGCCTCTGGAGGGTGAAGCTGGGCGGGTGGTGGATGGCGCTTCTGTAGGGTTAAGGTGGGCGGGTGATGGATGGCGCCTCTAGAGCGTTAAGGTGAGCGGGTGATAGATGGCGCCTCTGTAGGGTGAAAGTGTTTAACAGCAGAGTTAAACAAAAATAAAGGAAAAAAACTGAGCATGGTGGCAACTACCACTGCCCCGTTTCAAAGGGGACGCTCCTGCCTTCCATCCATCCATCCATCCAGTGGACGGGGGTGGCATGGGTAGGTGGTCGAGACTGGTGATGGGTGGGTGGTCAGCCACCAAGATAAGGGGGGGGGGGGGGGGGGGGGGTGCTGTGAGGAGGTGGCTGGTGGTTGGTGCCTCTGCGGGTGGAGGCATCACTCCCCAACGCTTCACACAGACAACGCCGACATTTTCGTTAAGTGCTACTGGTACTGAAGTCGCCGTAAAATAATTTAAATTATTCTTCACAAATTACAAACGCTGCGCTTTCCTTATGCCTTCCGTGGCTGTGGTTACTGATGCAAACGTGCTGTGAATATTAAACCAAACCCGTACATACCCTTTCTTCATGTATGACCACCCATACTGCATGTATCGGACGCTGGCTTTATGTTACTCTTATCTCTTCCTCAAAAGCAGTGTCACCACGAAGTTTGGGGGACCTTCAAGAAAGAACTAAATTGGTGATCAACATAACGATTGGTAAGAGACGTTGTGTTTACTCTGCTTATATCTATAGAATGTAACAAGAGCCTCTCAAGGTTTAAAGAAAATGAAGAAAAGATGAAACATGCGCGACAGTTCTACTGCGTCGAAAGCTCAGTTTAATTTGTCTGTATACTTATCTTTAATGTCCGGCTAAAAAATACAGGGGCGAAGTACACGGATGTTTCGCGCCGCACGTTCATGTTCACAGACACGATGTTTAGCTGGGAGAACAAGATTAGTGCTAGCGAATTTTACTTTGCGTTCTTTGCTTAGCGAAGCATAGTTCATGATAATTTGTGCGTGCGTGCGTGCTTACACCGCTTTGTTGACTTTTCTTGCAAACTTGCATCTGTGTACAAAACCGCAGCGCGAGGTACACCCCACGTACAGAACGCTCCATTGTATCACTGAGTACCTTAACGTCGCTCGCTGATGACAGTCACCATGCATCAGTCCAGCATAGGTCACCTCCTACAAAGAGCAACAGATGAACCGTTCACCCTTAGTGCGATTGTGCTAAGATGGGCTCGAGCAATTACAGCAGAAACATGCCGAAGAACTAATACTAACTATTCTTCTACGCGCGTGTGTTCAAGGATAAAGATCGGTATTTACTCCAAACGACGTTGTACACCGCACAAGTCGTTGAAATCGCACAAAGGCTTGAAAAGTCATGACACCAGCTTGATAGGTGGCACGTGCACCTTTTGACCTCAGTTTACCTTGACATGTTGCCCATATTAAATGGGGAGAAATTTCACCTTCTCATTTCAGACTGGCCAGTGCAATTAAATGTCATCCATGTTGCCGGGGTTTTCTAAGAGGCTTAAGCGCCTCCTGACATCGCCTCCTGAAACCGCGAGATGCTGCTGCGAAACCAAACCTGAGGTGCGACCAAAACCAAGTCCTTCTTCCCTGTCCTTTAGCACTCTGCGGCACATTTGCTGTAAGATACGTCCTTGCAAAAAGCGGTCGCCTTGCCGTGAACGCGTGATTTTGTTTACGTGCACAACAGCAACCTGCGAAATTAATCATGCGCACGTTTTCGCTTAAACAGACTGTGTTAGAGCCTTTCCAGTATATTATGATTCTCACCCCTTTTTCACCATTGGTGTGATTTGTCTTTTAGACTTCACAGGTACCATGCGCACCATTGCTGTGACAGCTTTACTCCGCTAGCTGTATGCGTTCTTTCTTATTCCTGCCTAGATGCCCTGGTTTAATTAAAATTCCCTTGGATTTCTTTCGTGTTTTCTTCTACATATTGCGCTCTTAGCTCTATTTGTCACCACAAGTTCTCTGTTTGTTAATTTCGCAAACTTCAGTATCAAGGCAGTCCGTAATGGCTCCGTGGCTATGGCGCATGGCTGTTGAGCCAAAGTTGCAGTCGTCCACGCCGGGCGGAATACGAAAAAGCACCCGTGGGCCGTGAGATGTCAGTGGGCGCTAAAAAATTGGCTGTGGTTTAGTTCTGGTTAAACCTGGAGTGACGCGAGAGCTACGCCTGCCTGGCTACGCTTAGGTTCGGCTTGAAAGTGAAGACACAATGGTTTTGCACACATAGTAGTCACGTAACGGCTTGAACCACGTGACCAACCAGTGGCTGGTCACGTGACCAATCACGTGATCAACCACGTGACCAGCCACGGCGCCGCCACGGGGCTCAAGGGGTGGCCACGGAGATCAAGGGTGCCACGCTGAAGGCTCGAATAGCTGGCGTAGTGTAGCTCTCGCTACAAAAAAAATCCACAGGTGGTCTAAATTATTTCAGACCTTCCCACCACGTCGTCTTTTACATAATCGCAATTAGTGAGAGATCTGACGAACCATACCATCTTCATGCGCTTCATTTCTCTTGTAAAGCGTGCTTCACTGCATGCATTACGTTATTGCGGCAAAGCACTGCCGATGAATGAGCGAACATGCTCGGGAAGTTGCGACCGGCTTGTTTTTAAGACAACAAATGTAGATAGGCGAAGACTTTGGTTCATTGCTGTCCCGTGGGTTTTGGTCGCATTTATAAGCTGTTCATCACTCTCAATAAACTTTTCCGGCCATACGTTACACAAAATTGCAACACACCTCGTTCTGCCTAAAACGTCACTCTCTTCGACCGGAAAGAACTACGACCTGGGCGCGGATATGCAAAATTATTCTGAAGATGTCCGACTGGTGATAATTTCAAATATTTTGGAACGTTATCTTTTTATCTCCTCACAGTCGCACTCCAGGCCCATCGGCTTACCCCTCATCTAAAACCATCACCCAAGGGCCCTTGAGGTATCATATAAGAAATAAATAATGTATTTTACTTTATCATTAAAAGTGGCCGCTAACGATATAATAATGTTTTGTTAACCGCCACTTTTCAATATCCGCCATTTAGGAAATGCCCCATGAAAAAAAAAGCAAGCAAGTAAGTAAAAGTAAGCAAGCAAGTAAATAAGTAAGCTTGTAAGCAAGTAAGTAAGTAAATAAATAAATACAGATTAAATGGATGCTTCTATGGCCAAATATCTATCAAATTATATATATATATATATATATATATATATATATATATATATATATATATATATATAATATATATATATATATATATATAACCAGATTGAAGCTTCATTCGAACTAATGCAGCGCTTATTGAGTCTGCCTGCGCAGTCATTATCTGAACAGCTACTGAATTTCATAGCCAGGATCATTCAAACGTTTTAAAACAAATGCTTCTCAAGCCCAACATAGATCGGCTAGACTTCAAGGACAAACTTTTTGGTATAATATTCAGATATTTTTAAGGCGATAGCCTTTAATGGCTCATACTCGTGTCCATTCGTTACATTTTATGTCACGTGACGCTTGTGATGTCACGCGATCTCTCTGCCACGATCGCGCCAGCTGCTCTTCTCCTCTGTCCCTGAAATGAATTCAAGCACGACAAATTCAAATCAGCGCAATGAGTCGCAAACAGGTTTCGCCTTCCCGCAGTTCAGAGATATCTAAGTGCCTCCAACGAATTTTACACAAGTGCATTGCAATTTATACATGTGGTGCGTAGCCATGAATGTGACAAAGGCTGCTGTGCTTCCGCACTATCTTCGTACTTCAAAAAGTGATCATCGTACTTGAAACTTTTTGCAACATATTACTGCAGTTCACAGCGTGTGCATTTCGTGTGTGCGTTTTAGCCTTGATTATCTTGCAGCCCAGTGCCAAAGCAATACAAGCTGTGACGTATCACCGATTTCGTCCATGAAATCTTTTGAAATGAACTTACTTTCTTCTATGAATAACCATTTGCCTGAGATCTTCTTGTTGACAATACATTTAGTAGGTTCTGCTTTACTGTGGCATTCATGGCAATATCGAGATGCTTTAATACGATGCCTTCAATTTCCCCTATTGCTGTCGGCTTACATCATGTTGAGGATCTCGAATCTGGCAGCCATGATTCCAAAGGTAACAGAAAAATGGTTTCGCACATTTACTTCTTGCCATGTTTCACGATGAACATGCGGTTTTATAGGGCGTATGTTCGCATTAATCACGCCAAAGGTAAATGTAACACCATTGCGTGAACTACAGGGGCTGCCGCCTGGGGTACCGGAGACACAGTATGATAACGTGTAATGTGGGGGAAACTGATATCTCAGCAGAAATGACGGTAGAAAACTGTTTGGGTAGGGCATGTAATGGAGGAGCTAAGATAGCAAAGAAACGAAAAAAAATGGCGGTGGTTTAGCTCTGGTTAAACCTGGAGTGACGCGATAGCTAAAGCTGGCCGAGTGGAACTTGCTCAGTTGAATTGCAAAGTCACTCTTTCGCCTCTCCGTTTTGCTTCTTCTTCTTCTTCGTCCTCTTAAGGCATGGCTCCGTTTCGCTGGGCGTTCCTTCTTCATCTTCGTCCCACTTGACACGGCGCATGCGCACAGCTGTGGCAGCTCGGTTTCGCCGGCGCGCCGCGCCGCCGGCAGCAGCAGCTGCTCCGCACCACGTGGCTGGTCACGTGAACAACTAAGTTAACAGCCACGGCGCCGCGCCGCCGGCAGCTGCTCCGCACCACGTGGCCAACCACGTGACAGCGTGGCTGCGCAGTCACGGGGTGGCGGCGCCGCCACCGCCAAAGCGCCGCCACGCTGAAGGCTCGAAATGCTACCGTAATGTAGCTATTGCTACAAAACAGAGGCAGGGACGGAAGAGGGCCAGGTGGAGAGATGAAATTGGGAAATTTGCAGGGATAGGAATAGAGAAGTGGCACTCCGAGTTCGGTAGGAGAGGCCTGATGATTATGATGATGATGACGATGAAGAGGAGGAGGATGGTAATAATGGTCGGCTTACAAGTGCGGCATCGGTATTGAGGAGCAGTGAGAGTCTTAAATTTAATGATTCCACGTCTGAGCACCTTGATCATTGAACCGCGTGTTTATGCTTGGCGGCATGTGTACCTCGTACGCCACAATAGTAGCCTGTGGTGCTGGTGAGCACTCTCAAGGTTAACTTGTACACTTATATGCAACAGCACCTTCGAAATCAGACGTCATGCTCACTTGGTAAGAACAATGCACGTGGTATGCGGCGGTAGCGAGTTCAGTCTTTCTGAGCCTTAGCACCACCCTTAGCACATTAACCCACCCCTTTCTCACTCCTGCGCGCATGCAACGAGAACGAACGCATCAATCAATCAATCAATCAATCAATCAACCAATCAATCAGGCAGTAAGTCAACAAATAAATAAATCAATCAATCAAAACGCATTACGGAAAGTTCCCACGAAGGATTGCTGTGCTCAGCAGTGCGTATGGTCTTATTAGCAGGCCGCGCTTGACTTCCTATGCTAAATGTAAAAGACTGCAATATGCGAATGTTGTCTGTCTCCCCTTCCAACTTATTTTCTCACACTGTACGATCCAGTCACCTTCATGCACATCTCCACGACCGTTTCTTCTACGCTTGGTCTGTGTGGAACGCTGTGTAGATCTGTACGACGGCGAAATTTTAGACTCAACATAGAGAAAATGATGAAGCCAACAAGTGTGCTGCTTCTTTTGTCTCCTTTGTATCATAGTCTCCTTTTTCTTTCGTATCAGATTAACTGTACTCCAGCAACACAGAGGAAAAGGAATATTAAAAACTTGAAAGTTTGAGAAACTAAGCAGTATATATCGCGCATTGCCAGCAGTCAGTAAGATTACAGACTGCATGATCGAGAGTCCGTAGTCTTTGCACTCTGAAGCGCGCTTCTTGCGCAATGATTTTACTTTGAAACACCAAAATTTAGTGAGCGTGGGTTATTGAAAGCAACCTGCTCTTTTCAGTGAAGCGTGATGTGACGAACACAGAATGCCGCGAAGCTAAACGACGAAGCCGCGGAGAGACCTTGCGTGGATGCCAAAAAGGTTGCCCAGGAGATCGTCGAGGCGAGTGACTTAGAAACAAACAGAAAACAAACAAACAAAAAGGGTTGTGGGCGGGGTGAATAACTGTGCGCAGGGGAGTTTCTCAAAAACTTCAGCTCTCGCGCGGATCATCAATCAGCCGAGCTGCGCGTCACGCTAAGACGAGAGCAAAAAAGAACGAAAAAGTAGACCGAGTCTGGTGTCAGTCATCGGCGATAGAAAGTCACGCGCGAGCTCCACGGAAGCGTCAGCGCCGTAACCGCGACTGCGAACCACGCACGTACGTGCAACCGAGCCATCTCCCTCCCCGGAGGAAAAACCGAACGACTCTGCAGACTGAGGGATTGTAAGAGGGAAAGGATGCTCTCCGGGAGCCTCTCCTCAGGGCGCACCGTGAGTTCGACAGAGGTACTACTTTGTTCATCGGGCTGTCAAAAAAAAGGGGGGGGGGAAGGGAGTGAGAGAGAGGAAAATGAAAGAGGGGTGACCGCCGCCGGCTGCACAGAGTTTAAAACGACTCGAGAATGAGCGGGAAGAGCGACGACGAAGAAAAAGGTGCAACCGCGGGGCGGTCTCACGTCAGTGACCCGACGTGTACAAGCAGGGGCCACGGCTGAGGATGAAAGGGAGGCAGGAGAGGTCTCAGCCTGACCGTGACGCAAGCAGTCGTCTCTTCCTCCTCTCCGTTCCCAGGCAGTCTCACTGCTTTCACTCTTTCCGCGCATGCCGTCTGAATCCCCCGTCTGCACACGTCGTCTTTCTCTCACAGTCATCTCTTTTTTAGCGTTCTTTCCTGGTTTTCTTCCAGAAGAGAGTGAGAGAGAGAGAGGCGCTCCAGTGCTAGAGACTGGAGGCAAAGAGAACCAGAAAACAATAAAACGCAGGCGCCCCGAATGGTCGCCCTTTCGATGCTCGTCGTCGGCGACTGCGGGCGCGCGCGCGCGCGCTCCGCCGCTGTGTGATGGGTGCCGCCGCGCCGTGACATCACGCAAGAGACGACGAACCCTGCGGTTCCCCCGGACCTAGAGCAGCGGTGCGCTTCTCTCTTCCTCCCGGCTGCAGCCAGGCTATATAGCCTCTGCACTGCTTCTTCTTCCTCTGCTGCTGCCGCTGTGCCACGGGCTCCGGCGGCCGCAGCGGCGGTGTCTTATTTTTGGAGGCCGCTTTCTTTCTCTCGCCGGAGGGCTGCACCGGTGGCTGCCGCGGCGGAGGAGCCCACAACAACAGCGGCGGCGAAAGAGAAAGCCTGCGTGCGCCGCCGCGGCTCTAAGGGCCGCGCCAGGGGACGGCCGAAATCTGCGCGCCGCCGACACGGAGCCAGAGGGCAGTGTGGCCGCCGCGCCGCCACCGCTCCCGCTTGTGCTGCTCGCTGCTTGATTCAGTGACGTCGCCCCATGACACACTCATCATCGTCCGGAGGCAAGCCGCCAGTTCTGCTGAGAAGCTCGACAGACGTCTGCGCGTCTGCTGGGGAACAGTGTAACTCCACGTGGCGCTAACAACCCCCCGCACATCACGGAAGTACCGGCCGACGCACATTTGGTTCCGGCGTTGGGTGCCGAAAACGGTGCAATGTTGTTAATACTTTGGCTCGTTGATTACCTATGAAAAAAACTTCCTTTATTGCAGATTTTTTTGTGTGAGTGTGAGACGGGATTCATAATGTTCGGGGATAAACGCTTCGTCTCAGTGCTCTGGAGAATCTGAGGCTCTGTGTCCGCACGTGCAGCCGGAACCTATGTGCCTTTGACTTCGGAGACTGTCCTTCACCGGGCGTGCCGAGGAGCCCGCCTTACCGGGGAAGCCGCCGCCGCACGCCACGTGCTTTCTAGAACGCGCGCCATGGGGCGATGCGACTGGCCGCCGTGCGCTGACTTCCGCAACCGGCTGTAGTCGACGCGTTCGACAGTTTTCTAAGTCGATGAAGCAGCACCTGGCCAAGAAGAGAGAAGTGTGAATTCACTGAATTTTCTCTGTGCTCGCCCGCCTTACCAGAAGGTGTAGTCAAATGACAAACGCGTTAGACTTGTGATCCTGGACACCAAACGTAGGAAGACGAAATGCCTTTACCGGTCCGGCAGTAGGAGTGCCAGCGCGTGTGTGTTTGTGTCTGTGACCATGCCTGTCTTTCTCCCGTTAACATGACGAGTCGGTCGCAGTATCAGCACGCCACCGTCTCGTTCAGTTTCGACCAATACTTGCACTGCAGCTACCAGCGTCCGCGTCATTCCTCCGAAGTGGCCCTATGGTGCCGTGGTCGTCGTCATGAGCGCTTCGTCGCGGCGACGAGGTGATCATCGCGGCGGCTCCTGGTGGTCGGCGTCGGACGCAAGCCGCGTAGGTCCTCCTCTGAAGCCTCCGCCTCCTCTAGCAGCAGCATGCGGGAACCACGCCGATCGTCGCGTTGCTCCAAGTGCCGCTACTACTGTCGCGCCGGCACCACGTCGCTCATGTCTCACTTCGGCCTGTGCAGCCTGGTGGTGGGCTACTGCGTGATGGGCGCGTTCCTCTTCGAGTTCCTCGAGGCGAGCAACGAGCGCAACAAGCGGCTCGAGATGATGCTCTGGCGCTCGAACCTCGCCGACGCGCTGTGGCAGCTGACGGCCGACGCGCCGCTCCTGGACCAGGCCAACTGGACGGGAGAGGCCGTGGCCAGGCTGCGGCGATTCGAGGTCACCCTCGTGCAGGCCGTGCGCAAGGAGGGCTACGACGGCAAAGAGGACGCCCAGCTGCAGTGGTCCTTCACCGGGGCTCTGCTGTACTCCATCATCGTGATCACCACTATCGGTGAGTGGTTCGCTAGGCCGGCAAGGCAGACCTTTCTTACGAGTCTCTGTAGTCTTGTCTGCCGGACTCCTGTCAGGTCCGCCAGGAGGAAACGAGTGTTTTGGGAAAATAGGCGCACGGGGAAAGTAGTGCATTTGTTTACCTTTCCGGAGTTTAAACGGAGCTTGCCTTACTCGAGACTTAGAAGCCCTAAAGCATCATTGCTGTTACATAGTGCCTGTCAAACATATAGGGACTCGCCGAAGGCACCCACAACGAGCGAAGAGAGAGTTTGTAGCGCCCATTTCTTTTCATGTCGTCCTTCTTGCAAACGGCCGCTCTAGAAGCGCCGTAAAGCGGAGGCTTCGCGAGTGGGCTGAATGGCTGTTCGGTGTGCTTGGGCTGAGACAATTGGCAGGTTCTTTTATTAAGATCTATGTAAAGTTGGGGGCTAAAAGGCTGCGGTAACGTGTAAACAACTATCGACGAGGACAGTACTCGGGAATTATGTGCCATGCATACACAGTTACTTCTAAATGGTGCTGCGCTCTCCCTATACATACCCCCTACACCGACGCGTCTCGTAGTGGCTTCCGGAAACCTGCGAGTCGCTTTCAATGACCTCACCAGACCGGAAGAAATTGGGCGCAAAGTCGAACTCAAGTGTTCTCTTTTTTTCCCTTTGCGATGAAGTAAGTTAACCTCTTCGCTGGTTTGAACAAGGATACCACGGTTGCCTGTGTTATTGAAAGTCGCAATCGCGGTGGTGTTCAGACGAAGAGGAAACCATGTGCTCGTACTTGTAAACTGTCTTCGGGAGTATCACGGCTCACAGCGTGAACTGCCGTGGCCGGTCAAGGACCAATCGATAGCCCAAGCCTAGAAATACTGGACAAGCGCATTTTTTCAACGGGACGTTATTATGAACGTAATTTTTTTCGCATATCATAAGATTGTACCGCACTAAACAATATTTTCGCAGATTCTTTATCGAAACGCTTGTAGTTTTCTGCCATTTATTGTCAGAAACGCGCCCCATTGGTTTTCTGTGGTGCTCTTTACTACTCGGTGCGAGCGTATGGCAAATTATAAAGTAAGATCTTGTTACGTACCTTAAGATTCCCGTCAATATGTTCATAGAAGTATCTTTCAATATTCGACAGTTACGTCAAAAGTAAAACTGATGTCCATGAAAGCTGGACACTCGAAAGTACACTTAGAAGGCTAATGTAAGTGCACGCCATCGGGCAAAGAATCAAGCAAAATGCAGCCATTAATGCTCGAATAGTCCACAGTCTTTCCAACAGCAACTTTTTCTCAAGGACTAACAACGCAACTTTCGCTCAGTAATACGATTTACGCGTATGTAGCTGCTGACCACACATGGCGTAACACGTTTTGACGCAAACAAACGGCTTTTCGGCGACTCGAGCCACCAGCACGAAACACTCCGAGGATGAACACTGATTAAAACCATGTGTACGCAATAAATAATCGTTGCGCCCACTGCCCTACCGCCAGGCCAATGTGATAAAAACATATTAACTTCCCATTGCAGAGTCGTTATCTTCGTCCAGTGGAGACAGCAACATGGGATGTTTTGCCCGCAAGGATTGGGTCTTTCACTGACATTCGTGAAGACAAGCGGGCGGCGATACACAACAGGTTTACGACTCTCCCCCTCTCGTCGACTGGCGAGAGTCGTTACTCGGCTGACGCGCAATGATCGATCGCTAAACCGAAATAAACTTCAGGAGCCCCCCGCTTACCACGCTCCGAGCGCTATTTGTTTGGGACTTAGGGTGCTTCAACAGCGAAAGAAGGCTGCCTGCAGGCGTGCTACGCCGCAGGCAAGGCGTCTTAACTGCGCAGAGAAAGGTGCTATAGTCCGATTCAGCTCAAGAACGCAGCGGCGAATGCGCCTCAAAAGAGCTCCCCAGCTAACGACGTCCTCCGATTGTCATAACGCTGCAGTTAATCCCATTTTATGGAGACACCTGCCAGCCACCTGCGATTTCACGCTAGGGGATTCACCGGGACGCCATGAGAACCAGTCGACGTTATACCGGCTGGAGTGCCTCTTTTGAGGCGAATTCGCCGCTGCGTTCTTGAGTTGTATCCGATTATAGTCTAGAAGATGTGAACACGAAACACCCTGTGAGGCCTACTATATGGCCACGCTCTTATCCAAAGCAAAAATTGATATTTTGTTCATGTAGGAGCTCAGCCAATGGAGTAAGTCTGACAGGGTGGTTTGTAGAGCGCGCACACTAGTAAGTGCTTAACCTGAAGACACGCCGATGTGATAAAACGTTTATTCGTTAATGTCTACTGGTAGAGTACGGAATCATCTTCATGTGGCTGAAACTGTTATTGGGGCAGGCTGCGCTGTATAATATAAGGACGAACGAAATGCCCTTGCGCTACAGATATTTTACTACGGTGTTATGCATCAGACTATGACGCACTGTGTATCAACAAATCCTGCGCATTTCAACATACAAATGTGCATTATCGGCAGTGATCGTTCGATGCGAAAAAAAAAGGAAGATAAGAGGCCGCCGGCACTGAAACTGTCATAGCGAATGCTGGGCATCTGAACTATCCAGTGGCTTAAGAAGAAGGCATAAATGAGACAAGGTGGCTGGATGCAGCAGGTTATACAAAGAATGCGTGTTATGTTATGTCATGTTATGTCATGTTATGTCATATCATGTCTATGTCATGTCATGTCATGCCATGTCATGTCTCGGCATGTTATGTGATGTGATGTTATGTGATGGTATGTTAGTGAGCAGACGAGGGAAGGGAAATGAGCTCGTTTGACTTACATACGAAGGAAGCCAACACCCAGCGAAACCAAGGTACAGAGGAGAATGTTTCTATTTATTTCATTTGTGGCGTTGATCAATGGGAGAATAATACACTGATTAATCTGTCAATTAAAGGCAATTAGTTATTCTGCTTTATAACTAACTTCTTCTGCCCCAGTGTGCACGTGAGGTAAAAACGTGATATTAAAAAGCTTTATAGCGTACTGCAGCACTTCGCAAAAACGCCAGGGGACACCTGGTATATAAATTTGCAGTATAGAAGAAAACTATGTTTAAAAAGTGACATTGTTTGTTCGTCGGGGAAGAAGCAAAGTGGGCACACGTCTATGGCACATGTGCCATGCCGGGCAGCTGAATTTAATGTGCAGGTAATAGATAGACCCTTCGAAAATGCGGAGGCATTCAAATGTTTGCTTATTAGTGAAAGCAGCATGTCTTTGTCTTCGTATATTGTGGTCCAGGTAGAGAGGAAATGCACGACCTTGCTTATATGACTGAAATGCCGGCTTCTCCGCAATCCTATTTCGGTTATGCAAGCATGAATGTCGTCAATTTCCGTACTATTTATTAACTAAGACCTTTGTTTTGCGGGCAAGTCTTCGCACGTTTATTTGATCTTAAGGCGATGTCGGTGTCATACACAGAACATGGCGCGGATTTCCTAATACTAAACTAATCGAGAATGCAAGTTCGTCTTTTTATTTCTGACAAAGCGCCAAGCGCTCCAGTCGTCAGAATTGCATGTATGTCGTGCGCTTCCATCTTTCTCTGCTTATACCCACCCCTTTCAATTTATCTCTTGTTCTATACTAGCTTCATGATCGAAACGTAAAAGATTACAGTCTATCGCGTCGCCGAGACTAGGCACACGCATGAAATGCATAGCAGGAAAGGCGTAGCGCGTTCTATAGGACGATTCATAGTTGGTGGTAGCCGGCCAGGATTTTTGAATGCTGAAGGTGCCTCCTCTTTCACTCATTTCTCTTCTTAGAGCCAGGCAGCGCGTATGATCTCCATGGCTGCTTTCGCTGCTTGAGGAGCCTGCGTCATCAGCCGCTTTCAATAGCCATGGACAGCACGCTCGGCTTCTTTCTTCCATTTTGGTGTTTCATGAGCCGCCCCACCAACCATAGCGCTTTCCCGCTCTTCATCGTTCTCAGTGGCGCGTTCGGCTGCCTTCTCACCTTCGTGTGCGCGTAGTTCACGACATGGCCGAGCCTTTGTAGCTCTTGACTCAAACGGCTCAATCGCAAGGCCATGACGGCAGTGCTACTGGCGCCGAGCATTTGCAAGCACTGAACGGAGGCAGGAAAGGCGACGCACAGTTAAAGCACGTAGCACTGGAAGATGTTTCGATGGACGAGTGGCCCAATGAAACGAAGCTACTCTATTTGCTCCGGCACTTGTTCGAAGCACGCTACTGTATAGTGGGGTAGCTTTCTTTTATACTGGTTACCATTCGAATGGGAGTTTCCAGAATGTTTCAGAAAGTGACCGCAGATCCTGACTACGAGATTGAAATAACATATGAGAACGAGAATAGGGTGGATTGCATTTGGCAGGTATCCCGTGATCATGAATGGCGGTTTACAATCGCAGCTTGTATAGCAGTGCGAATAACGTTAGGAAGGAACGACGAAAGAACAGTGCTTTTTTTTTTGCTCTATTTCTGTCGTCGTATCTTTCTTGATGTTATTTGCGCTGCCATACAAGCTACTGTGAACCAACTAGCCCAGCAAGCAATCATTCTAGTTTACCATCATCCCTCTAGAGTAAAGTATATAACATTTGTATATTACCGGGGCTCACCTATGGAGCAGAAACGTGGAGGCTAGCGAAAAGGGTTCAGCTTAAATTGGGGACAACGCGGAGGTCTATGTAAAGGAAAATGGCAGGTGTAACGTTAAGAAACAAGGAGAGAGCAGAGTGCAACAGAGAACAAAAGTGAGCTAATGACAGCCTAGTCGGCGTTAAGGAGAAGAAATGGACGTATGCAGGATATGTAATTCGAAGGTAATATAACCGATGGTCGTTAAGGGTAACTTACTGGATTCCAAGAGTGGATGGGCGCACCAGAGGGCAGCAGAAAGTCAAGTGGTCGGATGAGATTAGGATGTTTCCAGGGGCAAGGCGCCAGCAGCTGGCGCAGGACCGGGTTAATTGGATTGGCAAGGGAGAGGCATTTGTCCTGCAGTGATGTAGTCAAGTTGGTGATGGTTATGATGATGATGATGATAATGAATTATCTGAGTTTCTAAATACTGGCTTCAGGGAATAAATGACAATTTGAAAGTTGTATATCGTGCTGAAAAACAGCAGTCTCAGATGTTTGCAACATGAGACCATTTACGCAGATCTTTTTACCACCCTAAAAAGAAAGCCCGCGGAAAAAGGTCTCGTGGCAGCGTTGATAGTTCAGCGCCCCAAGACGCGCTTTCTGAGAATAAAATCCGCTGCCCTCCGGAGTGCTATCGCCGACGCGGCTTTTGCGTTTGCAGTGGCCGCAAGATGTGCGCCAGCAACTGTTAACCCGTTGGCGGGCTTTCTTTTGAGCGAGCGTTTCTGAAAGCGAACGGTAGTTAGTCTCCGGAGCTGATTTGAAATAAAGTAGTTCCACATGGGGGTTCCAATGCTGTTAATGAAACGCTGGTGTGTTCAAAAGTCGCGCATTAATCTGCACATCGGGCCCGGGTTGTTCGCAGAGCTGATTGCTGTGAACATGGTGAGCTTCTGATCAGTACTTTCTACCGAAGAAAATGTGGTAAGCGAGATTTAACGCGATCCGAAGCTACACGTGAGCTATGAGAGTTACCATAGTTGGACTGGAGAGTCGCTGTCGATTAATTCTGACCCACATTTGGGTCGTTTAACACGCACTGCCGCAGCACAGAACATGGGCGGATTTTCATTTCTCTCCCCATCAAAACGCGGCCGCAGTGGCCGGGATTCGATCCTGAGACCTTGGACCCAGCAGTCAAACGCCATATATGGTCGATGAGACTTCTGAATCACTTTCGGAGGCAGTAGTAAACTTATTTCAAGAAAAATTAGGTGTAGAGGTGTCTTCGATAGAGAGAATTCACCGATTAGGGCGCAAACAAACCAATAAATCGCGACCAGTAAGCATTAAACTCATCGACCACCGTGAAAAAATAAACATATTCAAGAATTGCCACAAGTTGAAAGGAAAGAGCATTTCTGTATCTAACGACTTTTCCACTGCCACAAGAACTACTCGAAAATACCTCTGGGATAGCACAGCTGAGGAGAGAAAAGAAGGCAAGAAAGTAAAACTAGTA
Source organism: Amblyomma americanum (assembly GCA_030143305.2). Taxonomy (NCBI): domain Eukaryota; kingdom Metazoa; phylum Arthropoda; class Arachnida; order Ixodida; family Ixodidae; genus Amblyomma; species Amblyomma americanum. The sequence continues at coordinate 21,037 of JARKHS020026091.1, read as the reverse complement.
TACGATAAGATTAAAATAAACGACGAAGTGTTTCAGTGGGACAGCACTCTGAAGAAAAGAGTTCCTATAATCGAAGAACGCCGCAGTTCAAAACGGTCACAATGAATAGATGATTGCTGTAATAAGACCTTCCGTTGTATCAACGTCAATGCCCGAAGCATTTTGAATAAACTAACTGACATAGAGAGCATTGTCCTGGCACATAATCCTCACGTTGTAGTCGTGACAGAAACGTGGCTGCATCCTGATATTTATGATTGTGAAATAACACCTTGTGGTTATAACATTTGCCGGAGCGACAGAGATGGTCGCGGTGGTGGCGTTGCCATAATATACAAAGAGTCCCTGCGGATCTCAAGGTTGCCAAACATAGAGGGGTTAGAAAGTGTTATACTCAAAGTATTCCTTGAGGAATGTCATCTAATTATTGGAGGATTCTACCGTCCCCCGAATTCGAATAACATATTTCTAGAAAAGCTTAATGAATTCCTATGCCGAAATGAAATCCGCTCAGCCAATTTGTTATTGACGGGTGATTTCAACTTTCCGTCAATAAATTGGTTGCCCGATACTCCGGTGGCTCTCACTGGTGCCTCCCAACTATTTCTCGATGTAGTGTTCTTTCATAACTTGACACAACTAGTCACTGAGCCCACCCGTGTGCAAAACGACTCTCAATCAGTTCTGGACCTGTTTCTTGTTTCTGACAACCTGCTGCGCCGAACACCACGTGTGTCTGTCTTAGAGGGAATATCAGACCATAAAATGTCAAGTTTATCTTTGCAGTTGCGCCCTATATCAAAGCTTCAGAAGAGAGAGACAACTATCCCGATCTTCTCACGTGCAAGTGATGTCGATATCTTAGATGCACTAGACACTTCATTTTCTTCCTTTTCCTGTTTGTACGAAACACAGAGTACCTCTGTTGAGCACATGTGGTGCTTCTTCAAAAACTTAGTTCACCGATGTATAAGCGATTTTGTGCCAAGAAAACGGAAAACTTTGCGCACTAGCAATCCTTGGATGACAAAAGATATTGCGCGTCTGGGACGTAAGCTTAAGAAAGCGAGACAACAACACTCAAAGCATCCTTCATCGGCCACTGCAGATAAGATTTCCATGCTACGCCTGTCGTTGCGGAACGCTATCAATACAGCCAAACACCAATTCTACACTGTACGTATGAAAAATTTCCTTGTTTCTTCTCCAAGCAAGTTCTGGCAATATCTCGCGCCACGCAAGAAATTGATTCTTGGCCTTTCTGCAGATAGTGCGGGTATGCACGACAAGTTAGAAACAGCGCAGGCGCTCAACCAGTACTTCAGCTCGATATTCACTCACGATGACGGCTGCAAGCCACATTTTTCTTCCTTTGATGATCTGGCACCAATTAGTGACATTTGCATAACTGAGGAAGGTGTGCTAGCTCTTCTGCTTAACTTGGACACAAAGAAGTCACCAGGGATTGACGAAATACCTAATGCCTTTCTGGTACGGTACGCTGAATGGTCCGCCAAATATTTAACTTTAATATTTAGGAAATCACTAAACTGCTCTGAATTGCCAAGTGATTGGAAACACGCAAAAATCACCCCGATTCCCAAAGACCAACACAAATCAGCACCTTCTTCCTACCGGCCAATTTCTCTTTTGTGCACTTCAGTAAAATTGCTTGAACACATCATCTGTAAACACTTGACTAACTTTCTCGAGGAGAACCACGTCCTTGATAATCGCCAGCACGGGTTCCGTCGCGGTCTCTCCACAGTAACGCAGCTTATTGCAACAGTCCACGATTTAGCGGCAGCACTAGATAGGCATAATCAAGTTGATATTGTTTTTCTTGATTTCGAGAAAGCATTCGATCGTGTGTCTCATCAAAAATTACTGCAGAAGTTAAAACCTATACTGAAACACGAGTGCCTACTCTCATGGATCGAAGCCTATCTTTCGCATAGACGTCAAAGTGTGGTTGTTGATGGTGTCCTCTCTGATTCTGTCCCAGTAGAATCCGGTATTCCGCAGGGCTCAGTCTTGGGTCCCCTTTTCTTTCTAGTATTTATTAATGACATAGTTCACAACGTACATGTTAAAATACGGCTTTTCGCAGACGATTGCATACTTTATCAAGAAATTTCTAGCCCTGAAGATCAACTCCTTTTAAGCGATTCACTGTCTGCAGTAGAAAAATGGTGCTCCACGTGGCAAATGACTTTGAATTCCAACAAGACAGTAGCGATGACTGTGACACGTAAAAAGAATCCTTTTAGTTTTACATACCGCTTAGCCAATGAGCCCCTCTTAGTTGTCAACGCTTTTAAATACTTAGGAATTCAGATAGCCTCAGACCTTCGATGGAACGAGCACATATCGTATATAGAAAAAAAAGCTCTAAGACAACTGCACTACTTGAGAAGAACGCTGGCACAATCCACACAAGAAATAAAGCTTTTAGCTTACAAAACATTTGTTCGGCCAATTTTGGAATATGCTGCGGCAGTGTGGGATCCCTGGACCGAAAGTAACAAACTTAAAATAGAAAATGTCCAACGCAAAGCTGCTAGATTTATCTTTAATTGTTACAGTTGGAATATTTCCCCAACAGCCCTACTGCAAACCGCAGGACTTGAACACCTGGCCATGCGTCGTCATCGAGAAAAATTAAAGTTATTCTACTTGTATTATCACAATAAACTAACAATAGAGGAAGGAATTTTAGTTGAGCACACATCTCGACACCCTACACGCTCTTACCATACTAAGAAAGTTGCCGCGTTTTCATGCAAAACTAATGTATTTAAGTATTCGTTCTTTCCCCATACTATCATTAAGTGGAATGGTTTACCTGCTGATGTTGTCAATTGCGAATCGGTGGATTTATTTTTACAAGCTCTGAAGGATGTATAGGGCTCTTATGTATCCTTGTTTTGGGCCAAGTCCGATGCCTTCGTTTGCTGCCAGGATCGATGTCATTATATGTTCTATGTCTTTGTAATCGATTTTATGTTGTATGTACTGGTTTTTGCTCTGTTCGCTATCTGCTTCTTTTGCAATGTACTTGTTATTTTTATCAATATGTTTGTACCCCACTCCTGCCTAAGGCCTGTAACACAGGCCGGCAGTATTTGCTAAATAAATAAATAAATAAATAAATATCCACTGCGCCACTACGACGGGGAAAAGAGGCCTGCAAACGTAGCCTGTCAAGAGACTCTTGCAACCAGTGCAGCTTCCTTTACTCCTGCGAAATGGCATTAAATACAGTGACAAATAAACTGTTTTCTTTACAGCCAGAGCTGTTAAGTGCGCGTTTTCCGGCTTAGCGGTGTTGGCGTTGGCGTAACACCACGTCACGATGATTGGCCAGCATGCACTGCAGTCACGCATGACGTCAATGCAACGCGCCATGCTGAGTTGTCCGCACACTGTGACGTCATGTGCGGCGGCACAGTGACATCATGCGCACTCAGTCAGAGAAGACAAAAAGGAATTAACAGTACGATATGCACCACCGCAAAGAGCTGTCAATGAATGTCGCGTTACGTGGAGTTAGGCGTCTTGATAATTTATGTTATTTTAGCAGAGATACGTATAGCCATCACTGTGTGCTGTCACGTCACCTCCACTGCCGGACGAAGGCCTCAGCACTGTTTGAAACTGCCCCCTGTCCCACACATTCGTTTTTTGCACCCGATGTTGTGTGATTTCACTATCTGGTACTCTTGTTGCCTTTCACCAAAGCACTACAATACCCCCCCCCCCCCCCCGAAAAAAAAAGAAATGAACCAAGGAGGTGCACTGGTCGGCAGCATCATCTCTCGCGTTCACACCTAGGGCTCTTACAGGGCTGATACTTTACGGCCTATTCGGCATTTTAACGCGTTGCCACACAGAGCGGCCTCGCAATTTCCGCAGCCACGGAAGCCCGCCTGAAAGGACGCCAGATGCAGCTGCAGCCTGCCGACACGTATATGCTCGCCTTTTCTTACGAAGAGGGGGCAAGCTCCGCGGCGGCAGCCTATTTGGTAGGGTAGAGCAATAACAACACCACGGCGGGCCGCCCTGTCAAAACACTCAGTCCGCACGGTATTTACACTTGCCACCGCTCCCCTTCGGTGCCGCTCTTATATATTCAGTCGAGCGCCGCGCCTGGCCCCACCATAGCGAGGCCGCTCCGTACACCTTGGCTCCCGCTCGACCATAACAACGGGCCGCCGAAACGATGTGTTCTTTTTTTTCTTATTTCCTTTTTGCCTCTGAGTTTCTGCTGCTGCCTTGATGCAACCGAGTCGGCTACCGGGAAAGGCCGATTTTATGGCCAAGCGTCTGGCCGTTTTAGTGGCCATCTTATGAGGACGACGACACAACATAATCAAATGAAGCCTTGAAGCCAGTTGCTCCCACCTAAGCGTTTCGGCGGCGGCTCAAACAAAAAATTTCCATTCCTGCGGACCTATTGTGCAAAAAAAAAAAAAAACTCGCAGGACGGTTACGGCTGCGTAATGCAATGTTCAGCGATAGCTGTTAAGGCGTTTGGTTTTTGGGGATATATTCCTGGCGCACTGGTGTGGTAGTCACGTGATGCACCTCTGCACTGGCAGGCGACTGTTCCAAACAGAGCCACCCGTAGGCTTATGCGACCCAGGTTTACCGTGACATAAGGTCACGTGACATTCATGTCACGTGACCGTTACATTAACGCACCAATCGGTCACGCCGACGGCGCCGAATAAGCCAGGGATAGGCGCTATACAACTATCGCTGTAAAAATGAATGTCCGTGATGGTGCGGACCTGCTTGCACTCGTACGTCTATATAGAACACAGTTAAGGTGACATAAGCAGATACATTAGATGCAGTCATTGTGAGCTCCCCATATTTAACAAAAAAATGAAATTATTAATATGCAGAAGCGACATTGATCCCAAACGCTTCGTGGCACAGCTCAGAACATTGAGTGTGGCAATGCATGTAAGGTTCACACCTTAGGAAAGTGAGCAGGAGAGGGAGGAGGAAAAGGCTTCCTCCAAGTCCACTTCCAGGGCCTCGTTAAAAAGAGCGCTTGCCCAGCTGAACACCGTGGGTGGCCCATCAAGTCCGAATGAAACCAAACACTCTAGTATGAACGGGAAGGGTGTAGGAAATAATGGGAGCGATTATCAGAATTACAAGGGTTTAGAACATGTGTTTTGTATCTCTCTGGATGTGCAGACAGTACAGACAGCGAATCGACTTTCAATGCAGGGAAGAGGTTCATCTACGCTAGCTTGTGTGGCAAGGACACTGGGATATATCGGAAATAATTTGTTACCTTCGGAATAGCGCTCCTTCGCTTGTGTTTCTTTTTTGTTTTTTTTGTGGTGACTGAATGGTATTGCAACTCAATTCCGTTCACTTTTATTTCCTTAAAGGCCCTCGATCATTCATGTGGGCGTTACATAAGGAGTGGGATTGCACTTGAATATAAGAAAACAAACGACGATGTTTATCTAGCATCGAAGATGATCAGTTACGCCTACTTGGAATTCCCCGAACAATTACATCGCCTGAGGTGGGGTCGGTAATTTAAAGTAATACCACCATTAATTCGTGCAAACAGTGTGTGGGACAGGCAAGAATTATGACAAACTTCTGCAGCGAAACTTTAAAGATCGGTATCTTCTATGGCGCAAACTGTGCTATTCTACTTCGTCGCGCATGAGCAGAGAGTTTAAAGATGTTTCGAGATAGTCCCGTGGAGTTTCCTGATCGGTGTGCTTGAGTCGGGTCTAGTGATGTCACTAATATCTCTCAGTGCTCTTACCGTTAATTTTCAAAGGCGGAAGGGGGATAAAGGCAGCCTCGTGAGACAGACGGCCATTAAGGAAGGAAAGGTGTTATTCCCTGTCCAAGCTAAAATATTTGCACAGCTACTTTAAAAAAAGCTGCCACATGGCAGATAGCCTATCTCGCTGAATGACCCATTCTCTTGGGCTGCTTTCATATAGCACAGAGTAGAGTACCCATTCCACCTTTATATAATGTACAGGCCCCACAGTTTTGACAGGCGGTGTTACGCATTAGGGTGCTGGTCGCTGGTGTTCGCTGAATAGACCAAAGAAGCATGCACCTTTCTCGACAAATCAGGGCGGGCTTGATAAGGCAGGTCACGATGAGGCCAGAAGGTCACGGGACCTCTTTCGACCGATCAGGAATTTTCGTTACGGAGAACTTGGAAACTTCTGGACGGCAACCTGAATGCCAACGCGTTAGTTATCGGCTGAACTGGGGTTTAGTTAAATGTTTTGGAAAGAGCCGTCATTGGCCGCAAATCTCACGCGGAGGCGGCGGTTTCTTTCCGCGGATGCTTCCTAGTCTCCCACTGCCGCACGGCCTTCCTTGCACGAACCTCGTCCGGGGCGGTGGTCCAAGGTCGGCCTCGTTCACTGTGTCACTGGCGCCACTTCGCGGCCTTCCTCGCCCGCGGAACCTCGGCGGTGGAGGCGCCCTGCGCAAGTCTTCATTACTTCTGGCTTTCTGTTTTTTGCTTTCGCCACTATTTCAGATTCAGTTCTCGTTTGCACTGCGTTAACAGTACAGCCCTCTTTCGACGAAGGAGCAAGGGCCTGTGTGTGTGTGTGTGTGTGTGTGTGTGTGTGTGTGTGTGTGTGTGTGTGTGTGTGTGTGTGTGTGTGTGTGTGTGTGTGTGTGTGTGTGTGTGTGTGTGTGTGTGTGTGTGTGTGTGTGTGTGTGTGTGTGTGTGTGTGTGTGTGTGTGTGTGTGTGTGTGTGCGCTTGCGTGCGTGCGTGCGTGCGTGCGTGTGCGTGCGTGCGTGCGTGCGTGCGTGTGCGTGTGTGTGTGTGTGTGTGTGTGTGTGTGTGTGTGTGTGTGTGTGTGTGTGTGTGTGTGTGTGTGCTTGCGTGCGTGCGTGTGCGTGTGTGTGTGTGTGTGCTTGCGTGCGTGCGTGTGCGTGTGTGTGTGTGTGTGTGTGCTTGCGTGCGTGCGTGTGCGTGTGCGTGTGTGTGTGTGCTTGCGTGCGTGCGTGCGCGTGTGTGTGTGTGTGTGTGTGTGTGTGTGTGTGTGTGTGTGTGTGTGTGTGTGTGTGTGTGTGTGTGTGTGTGTGTGTGTGTGCGTGTGTGTGTGTGAGAGAGAGAGAGAGAGAGAGAGAGGGAGAGGGAGAGAGAGAGAGCGGATCGCAACGGATCGGGCCACCCTACATACTGAGAAGGTGCCTTCTCCGGGCACCTGCCAAATTCTATGTACCGTAGTTACGCGAAGGCGCAGGGTGGGTTCTGTATAAGAACCAACACAAGCATCATCATCCTCATCAGGCTGGCTACGCCCACTGCAGGGCAAAGGCTTCTCCAATCTCTCCAATTAGTCCTGTCTTGTGCCAGCTGTGGCCGCCGTATCCCTGCACACCTTTCAATATCATCCGCCCACCTAACTTTCTGTCTCCCCTAGTTGCAAGGTGAAAATACAGCAAGGTAAATGCCAGCACAGCGAGATCAGCGTAAAATATACTGATTCAAAACAGAGTGCGAAATAACAGTTAACAGGGCAAAAACCAGCAAAACATTTTAAGACCGGTCTATTATTTTCGGAAATATAGCGCAAAAGCAGCCTAAAAAAAGCCAATATTTAAATAAAAACAATAGTAAACCACGGAACAAAGAACAAGCAACCGTTTTTTTAAACCAGAAAATGTACCCGTGTCACATAGCTGACTCGGAGCTCTCTTGAAGTCCTTTGGCCTAAAGGAGCGCAAGGGAATTTCGCCTCAAAGGAGTTGTCGCCCCGTCACACGGCCTGTAACGGCCTGCAAGCTGTTTGAGTGCTGCACGTTCTTTTTTCGTTGGGTTCGTGCAGCGCTCAAACTTCTTGCGGGAATGAACCTGGAACCATTTTCAAAGGCTGCCAAGGCGGCTGAGACAGGATGCCTAGAAATGCCCATTACGTGCCATTGTGTCTCAAAAGGGATACGTGGCAGAATGTTGTGAGCTGCGCTTCTGTCCTGTTGTCTCCTTTTTCCTGTAAATGTCGGTTTACCGCACAACATTTCTAAAAGATCATGTACCAACTATGCAATCAGAAAGTCTTATTTAAGGCGCGTTGGAAACAAAAGTATTCCCTTCACCCTGCGATAGAGATGACCGATCTCATTTCGCCACGAGCTTCTTTAGACTCCCTTCCCTTAAGAAGTGCCGCGTAACACGGCACGTATCTTCCTTGAGATAAAGACTGCCTTGGTTCTAGGCAGTTGAAATAGTTCAGCTGTGCCCGTGTGATAGGGGTAGGAAACACAAGTAACGCGGTGGCCCTTTGGTAGAGCATCCGCCTTGCATTTCGGGGGGTGCTGGGTTCGATCCCCAGTGCCGCCGGGTGAACACCGGTTTTCTAAAGGGTACAAGATTTCCCCTGGCCTGATTCTCGGCTTTTCTGGAGTGAAATGTTTCGAAAAAGGGTCTTAGACCAAACGGTTTGCTCTAAGACCCTTTTCCCAAGCATCTCACCGCAGAAGAGCCGAGCACCAGGCCGGGGGAAATCTTGTACCCTTTAGAAAACCGGTGGCTACCTGGCGGCACTGGGGATGGAACCCAGTACCTCCCGAAATGCAAGGCGGATACTATGCAACAAACCCACTGCTTCGGTCAGAAAAACCGCAAGTTGGGCTTCTACCACACGAGGCAGATTTAGGGTTGCTTGACGGCGGAACTTATCTCTGATCCGTCAAGGCAATGGTTTAGTCTAAGATCCTTTTCCGAAGCATCTTACCCCAGAAGAGCTGAGCACCAGGCCGGGGAAATTTTGTACCCATTGAAAAACCGGTGGGTACCGGACGGCACTGGGTATCGAATCCAGCACCTCCCGAATGCGAGGCGGACGCTCCACAAGGCCATCGCTTCGGCAAAGCAAAAGCACGCAAAGCAATAGCCGAGTTAATGCAGTTCCCTACCTGCGAGTGCTCTCCCTTTATTCTGCATAAGGCTTAGTCTAACGCATTAATCGCTCTGTCCGAAGAAGATACATCCTAGTCCTGCATATTTCCGCGCATCTGCTGCAGTCAATGGCAGGGCCTTCAATGTTATAAATGGTCTCAAGGGCCGAGAAAAGCCCGATTCACTGGTATGAAATGCACCTAAAGAAGAGTAAGTTTAGGTAACTCAGCTTACCGCCCCGGCGGCTGTGGTTATGGCGTTCAGCTGCTGACCCGAAAGACGCGGGTTCGATCCCGGCCGCGGCGACCGAAATTAGATGGAGGCGAAATTCTAGAGGCCCGTGTGCTGTGCGATGTCAGAGCCCGTTAAAGAACCCCAGGTGGTCGAAATTATTCCGGAGCCCTTCACTACGGCGTCCCTCATAGCATGAGTCGCTTTGGGACTTTAAAGACCCATAGACCATAAACCCAAACCCAGCCTGAGTTACTTCACGGTCGAAAGCAAGTAAACGAAACACAATCAAGCAAAGAGAAAGAACTAAAGTAGACGAAATCTAGATAGTTACTACGCTATTCGTTGCCTGTCTCTTTCGCCAGCGTGAGACGTTAGTCTCTCTCTTTCCGGTTGTCAAGGCGGCATGATTGACGAGCTTGAGAAAAAAAAGAAGTGACGTCTTTCCGGCTGCAGTGAAATATTTATAACCCCGTCTGTCCGCTGTAAAACCGCGCTCGATACTCTGGTCCAACTTGGAGAGCGCGGAGAGTCCTACTTTTTTCTTAATTTTGTTAATCAGAACGAGAAAACGGCTCGCCACCAGGCGCGCCATCCAGTGGCACTTAGGCACCACTTCTATTTGACCGAAGTGCCGTTGAATTTGTAGCAGAAGCCGCTCCCTGGGTACCACCGCAGTGTCGCGTTACTCCCAGATGCACTTTGTGGGTGGGAAGTGCTATACAGTGAGGAATAGAGAATAATTTACTTTATGTTCTTACGCATGGATATCGTTTACTTTAAGAATACCTTTAGCATGGTTACATTTTCATGTTTCTAAGTCAGCCTTATGATAGCACTCTGCATCCTACTTTTCATGCCGATATCAGACTGAAAGCTGATGCAGGCATGGAATGTTTTATTAGTGAATTATTAACTAAATTTGTTTCTGATTCTATGCATGAGAATATAGGAAAAGAAACAACTTCCAGACTTCTAACGCGACAGCGTTAAGGTTCCCGTTCTTCAAAAAACCCGGCGTCGTCGTCAGCATTGTGACAAAAAATCTAGCCACCCACCCAGGGTGCCCCCCCCCCCCCCCTCCCTACGGACAACCTGGAGACTCCAGTAACCCGCAATGGTAGAAAAATGGACCGATCACGTGATCTTGTCACGTCATCCTAGGTCAAGTGACCTTGTGGCGTCAGCACAACCTGCCCACCGGTTTGTAAGTAAACTGCCCACCGTGGCACGTGGCAGCAAAATTAAAGGTTAGTCGCGATAGGTTGCTCAGGAAGAGTGACCTGGATCTCAAAAAGCTGCATCGGTAGCCTAATTCACAGTGTAAGCATGGCCGTGTTTGAAACAGCCGCTTGCCGGGTCAGTGGCGCATCGCTTAGCCGCTGAACCTCTGCGCCAGGAGTGGTATGAGGACTCCCAAGCGATCTATGAGTGTAAACGGGAGAATGACCAATTTCGCATACATGTGCATTAAACCATCAATACTATCGCTTCATACCCTAAAGGGGCTCTGAAACACCTTCCGAGGAGAGCACATCAACTCGCTCAATCACTGCACTGTGTTGTCATGAACACCTGAGCCAAATAGTACATTTCTACACGCAACAGAGAACCCACAATCACGCGCCAAAACTGGCGAACTCTTTCCGACGACTTTTGCGTGCTCGCACCCTCCTCTGTCGCACCGCTCCTCCATATACCAGTTCACAGACAGCTATTGGTTAGATTATTTCATGCGTCGGGCAGCTACCATGGCCGCAGCCAATAAGCGGCGTAGCTCCGGCGGTTCAGGAAGCTCCGCCCCTGGCCGTGGGGCCCGTAGAGAAGCGCCGACATTTATGCGCGCAAAATGTGACCAGAAAAGAGGGAAAGGCGCGAAGACGCCGAAATTCAAATTCTGACTGCAGATAACTCAGTTTCTACTAAGCGCATCAAAAAAGTTTTGCTGGAAGTGGATCTGAGTTTAAATGTTTTATTGAAGCTGGACTGGCTGGTAGATGTGCGCATCAAAGCGCTGACGCGCACATCAATACAATCTGTTCTGTTGTGCTTTTCTGTTATTTCTGTTTATTTTGATGAGGGCTGTAGTGTCAGAGAGGTGCTATTCAGACAGACATATCTGCTTTTCTCTATTTTGATCTTTCTAACTTCACATTTAACTACCTTTCCGAAACCACTTGCGTGCCGGACTGCAGAGCCATGAGCCGAAGCACGGTACATTGCCAATTCTGTATGGCGCCCGACCAAGCTGACAGCTTCTCTATAGTAAAAACCCGCGATGTCTGCGGCAGTGCGAACCAGCTCTTTTCCGTATAAACGAAAGTAAATTCTGAAGAAGTGCATTGCCACCGACTTCCGGGAAAAACTGTACTTTATCCAGGCCTTCTTCTTCATCCACTGCTTTCTCTTCCGTTTCTTCCAAGCTCACCTTGATGGTATGGATGACCAACATCAACTACACAGCCACGTATACAGTGTGCGCTAGGCATGGCCACGCGTACAATTTGTACAGTGTGCGTTATACTCAGATAGAACACGAGAAATGGCTAAACCGGCTTTTAACTCGAGAAAACTAAGTTTCACCACGAAGCGTTAAAAAGGCGCAGAGAGCTCAAGAGGAGGAGCCTGAAGCCGCTGCTCCCTCGCATGTAGGGCATCTGATATGCCCTATATGCGGATGATATCTCTATCTGGGCAACAGAAGGCAATCTCGGACACATGGAGACCTGCCTAAACAGCCAGCGGAGGCAGTGGACACTTACGCTGCATACTGTGGTCTCCAGTGTGCTCCCACCAAATCAGAATTTGTCCATATTCGATCCTCTCCTCGGGACGACACTTCAATTCACCTCACACTCCCTTCGGGTCTGATTATAGAGGCCAAGGAGATCCGCATCCTCGGTCTCTTTATTCACCAACAACGCAGACCGGACACAACACTCGCAAAAATCCGCATGTATGGTGATCAGGTGGGCCGTATGGTACGCCGAGTCTCCAAAAGCGTGGGGGGTTACGAAGCAAAGATGCCTTGCGGCTGGCATATGCCCTTGTAACGAGTAGAATTCTCTACTCAACCCCCTACCTTCACATGCTCAAACACGACGAGGACCAACTAGAGAACGTGCACCGCAAAGTCATCAAACGGGCTCTTGACCTTCCCATTACCACATCCAACCAGCGTTTGGTGGACCTGGGGGTGGTTAACACCTATCGGGAACTCCGAGACGCCCATCTCGTCAACCAATATACGCGCCTATCACAAACGCCATCCGGTCGCCGCATTCTTGAACGACTCTACATCCAACACACCATCACCTTTGAGGAAATGGTATGAGCGCCAGAACCCTGGAGACGCACCCTCAGGGTCCGACCCATTCCCCGCAACATGTCACACTCTGATCACAATGGCCGTCGCCAGGAGCGTGCGGAAGCACTGGAGCGACATTATGGTCGACAACAACACGTGTACTACGTGGACATTGCCGGTCCCCACCGTGGGGGGTGGTTCACCGCAGCAGTGGTCTACAACAACACCACAGTGGCAGGACTCACTTGCGCTTACAGCACAACACACGCAGAAGAAATCGCCGATTGCGCTCGCACTCTCCCTCCCACAAGTGAAACACATCATTACCGACTCGAAGAGGGCCTGTCGAAACCATGAGCTGGGTTGGATACCTCCTCTCGCCTGGCGCATCCTACAAAATTGCTGTCGGTCCAGTGACCCTGCAAACTGTAACCTCATCTGGGCTCCCGGCCATCAGGGACTCCAGGGCAATGAGTTAGCCGATCAGGCGGCCCGCGCGACTCTCTTCCCGGGCACTCACACTTGCTCAGGAAGCCTACTCCGAGCCTACCCAATCTCTAATTACATTCAAAGACATCACTACATATTATAAGGACAGTCATCGTCGCTTTCCGGAACCCTGTAAGGGTCTCTGGAAAGCAGACGAACGGCTTCTTCTCAAAATTTCTACAAATACAATGCTGTGCCTGGCAGTATTCAAAACTTCAATTCAGAATTTGATGGTGGCTGCAGGCTGTGCGGAGCGACGTTCACGGACGTTTTCCACATGGTCTGAGCCTGCCCTTCCAATCCCCACCCTTCCCAATCCTTCATCTCCCACCCCTCTAGGGAGGCCTGGGAGGCGGCGCTGCTCAGCTGCCATGACGTGCAGTCCCAACGGACCTTGGTCGCCGGGGCGCGAGCGGCGCTAGACGCCATCGGGGCTCCGGAATAGAAGCTCCACCCAGATTTGTGAGGACCTGGGCCAATAGGGCCTGGGCCAAAATACCTTCCTTGTATTGTACATAATAAATGTTAACCACCACCACCACCCTCGCGCTGAAACCGCGTTTCTCTGCGTTAAGAAACTCTTTAACCATTTCTCGCGTTCTCGTTAAGTATAACACATACAGTACGCTTAGAACGATATGAAAAGTCTTTATTGTTGTGCAACTGCAGTGCTATGCAGATGGATTCTTCATGTACACGCACAGGCCTGTCCTCGAAAATCTGAACTGCAAGCTCTGGTACACTTATACGTTAAAGTCATTAGGAACCTGATGTCGCTAGCCATGGGCTACAGAGGATCTCCAAGAAGAGCTCGAGAGTCCCTGTCGCACGCTGCTGAACACCGCAGACAGAAGACGCTGTGACGAACGCGCAGCGTTGCCGAGAATCCCAGCCGCCTCCGCTGAAAACAGGAAGCGCCCGGCGTTTTCTCCGCGGGCTCATTTATACTGTGGGCGAGAGCGCGGCGTCTCGCAGTGACTCATTTCCGCGCACTATCAAGAATCAGGCTCGTCGTCATCACAACGGAGGCGCTTTCTTCCACTCCTAGTCGCCCTCCTGGCCAGGAAGCGCCTCACGTGTGTTGACATTCTTGGGGTCCCCCTTCTTTTCTCTGCTGGTTTGGTTAGCGGGTATATGTGCGTAGATGTGCGTATAATGTACGCGTGCGCTTGCGTATGTGTGCGTGCGTGCATGCTTGTGTGTGGTGGGGGGGGGGGGGTGCAGGCGCGCGCACTTAATGATCGTGCGTTGGTCTGTCCCGCTTCTTCCTTCCTCCCTTACTCTTCCCCAACAGGGGAGGAGGAAGCGAGGGTGCGAAAGAAGAAACCACTAACAGGGGAAAGTAAACACAAGATAGAGAAAGGGAGGGACTAAGAAGCTCTATTATTTGTTCCTCCTCTCATCTAGTTGCTCTCTCTCACTCTCACTCTCTGTCTCACCGCGAGAGAGCATTACACGTGAGCAGCAAAGCTCCCGCCCCGCTAGCAGAACCAAGTCTCCCTCTCTCCTCCATCTCGTCGTCATGACAGGTGGGCTTTGCCCCGAGACACCGAGCACACACACCCGCCTTCCTCCCCCTCCTCGGCCCAATGAGCGAGCGGCGTCTCCGGCCCCTCGGCGTCGTCGCATATCTTGGCCGGCTGCCCGCGAGGCGCGCGTGAACCGAGGCAAATTAAAACCCGAAACACGGCGCAGCAGCAGCAGCATCCTCGTCTCCGGTGAGCCCTGCCCCGTGACGACGAACACACACGCGTACGCTTCAACGAGGAAGAGAAGAGCTCGGCTGTGCTTGGTGCGCGAGCGAACCGCTGTCTCGTCCCGCGAGGGGCCCCTTCCTTTACGGCGCCAACGCGATTCCGGGGGAGGGAAGAGAGCGCGCGACGGCTCATTCGGTCGTCGCCATCCTTGTCGTCGTTAGAGCTCGGCTGGGTTCGCTCCATCGCGCTCCCACTGCTGACGTAAGCGTTTTCGCCGGTTCTGAAAGAACGATAACATTCGCGCGGACTGGTGCGTCTTCCGCACGAGATGTGTCAGCAGCGCTGACGTTATATTGCGACTTGCGACTTCGGAGCACCAAATATTAAACCATTTTCGCTTCCAAACCTCTTGGTAACGTTTTTGCGTGCACAGAATAGGTCACCGCGAATACAGGGGAATGGTCTCCAAAAAGAACTGGTCACTTGCGTTGCACCGCGTGCTTGAAATATAAAATGAAAAATATTTCTTTTTATTTGTGCAGTCAGTACTCCTACAGTGTATCAGGCAAAAAAAGCAATGCGCCCGCCCTAACGTCAGGGGGCATGCATCCAACAGTTCGGCGCTGCAATCGGAGACTCTTGAAAGCAGGCCGCTGCTGCCAACTCTGCTGGCGTCATTCGGAGAAGAATCCCGTCCGCTACACCGTCTATTCTAGTTCACCATACCCTGTATAACAATAGCAATAACAACAATAAAGGCCACCGATATCCTTCTTTATACGGGGACGCATGGACATGCATAGCACACACTGCATACATGAACGCATAGGTAACATGGACAGGTTACCCGCGCTATCGAGGAAATCTTCGAAGAATAGGAAAGGGAAGAAGTAGTAAACGAAAAATTGGAGGGGACACGCGATAGCGTTAATGGGTTAATGCTCAGGTGTGCGGAATTGGTCATTCTCTACTTAACATTCATAGATCCCTGGGAGTCCTCATACTATTCCTGCCGGCTTGGTGCAGCGGTTAAGCGATGCGCCACTGCCCTGCGATGGCAGATGTTACCACGGGAGGGGGGGGGTGGGGGCTTATGCGAGCTAGGTTGCTCTTCACGAGCAACCTCTCGCGACCAATCATTTATGTAGCTGCCACCTGCCATGATAGGCAGTTTTCTCGCAATCCAGTGGGTAGGTCTTGATGAAGCCACAAGGTCACGTGACGTTAGGTGGCCCACCTAGGCTGCTTCTTTAGAATTTTCCTTCACAACGCCAGCGATAAGCCGCAAAGAAGGATTACGGGCCCGTGAGGAAGGCTTGTGCTTCGGAAGGCTCCGATAGCTGTATTAGATAAACTAGCATCTTTCCTCCGTGTTCCTAGTCTCCGCATGGCGGCTATTACGACGTCAGCACAAGCCGTCTGTATTCAAATCAAACCAAATATTTAGACTAAACAGCTCCTGGGCAGCTGCTATTCTTTAAAGCCATAGGGTGGGCACATCGGTTGTTTATATTGCATCTTTTTATGTTGTTATTTTTTCTTGTTTGCATTCTTCATCTCATATTCTGCGCAATTTCATAAGCTGGAGAATGTATATATAACCGCGCGCGCTCTAAATGCAGGACTTGAGGCCCTAACGTCGATAACGGCATACGCGAAAGCCAGGATAGTTTACCGCATAACTTCTACCGCATTCAAAACAAACAAGCATCGATGGAAGTCCTCTCGCAGCGAAGTAGCAGCAGCAGCAAAAGGAGCAACGGACGCATACTGAGCTCTAAATCTGATCTAAGCCCGGAAGTAAAGAGGTAATCAACGAGTGGCGTGCGATAAATATTTTTCTTCTTGCTCCGGGCTCCTACTACTAGGGCTGACGAACCACCGTGCACTCACGCTTTCGCGTTGTTCTTCCTCTTTCTTTCTCCTTCCCCTCTCCCTCCCTCGAACAACTCAGTCGCCCGTCGTTGCCCTTGTCGCCCAAGGTCGAAACCGTGGGTACACCGCGACCGTTCTCCCCGAACCTCCCCAGAGTTCCCCGCCCAGTATCGTGGCCACCGTCGCTCGACCATTTTTTCCCCGGGGTATTTTCGCCTGCTGCAGTGATCACAGCCAGTGAAAGCGACGAGTGCTATGCCGCGAACGGCGCCCCGGCATCGAGAGCAGTGCTTCATGCGCCCGAGTCCGAAAGGCGACTGAACGCAGTCGCGAGCTGCGGCCCCTGTGCGCCAAGCTCCTCGGCTGGCGTCCGTGATCATGGCCGTGCCAGACGCCAACAAAAGACGGACCACACCGGCGCCTTCGCCGGCAGCAAGAAGGGGAGGAGGCCATACACACGAACGATGCGAGATTGGGGGGAAAGGCAGAGGGCGAAGCCCACTGAAAGAGATAGAGAGAGAGAGAAAGACTCGGGGAGGTCGGTTCTCCAGACAAGACGAGCAAGAGACAAAGAGAACGTGGAAGACAAGACCCTTGAACAGGGCTCAAAACACGGCGAATAAAAGAGCAGACGCAGAAGCCGAGTAAAGAAGGCTAAGCGGAAAGAAGCAGCAGCAGCAAAAGCAGCGGCACTTGCCGAACTCGGTCTAAATTTAGGACCGCCCTTCCCGAAAACTGCCGCTTGTTCTTCTTTCGCTCTGTCCGCTACGTCAGTGGTGACGTCACCGCTAACAAGGACGAACACGAACGGACGGGCCGCGCTCTAGATTTCTGTGCGCACCCATCGTCCTCGGCCAGGACCCCTGTTCTCGCCTCGGCGGCATTGTTCGGGCTGACCCGGCTCGCATTTGGGTTGGGAGTTCTATCCCTGACTGTATGCACGTTTATCGTTTGTGTGCCGCGGCCTAGGCCGCAGCGGTGTCGGCGAGTTTAGCTTTCAGCCCCATAAAAACGGGCACGCTGCTTGTGTTTCGATGCTCATTGTAACAGCGCGAAGGCAGAGATATTTGCGGAGGAAGCGTTTGAGAAAAGAGCTTTTCTTATCTCTGAGTCCCCCTGCTTTGTACTCTCTAAAGAGAGCCTTCTGGAATGAATAGTCTCTAGCATGTTCATTAGTGTCTGTCTCTCTTTCTGTTCGTCTCTTGCGCAGTTTTTGTTTTAAATCATGCCGTGCAGAAGGCAAAACGCTTGTCTAGAACACGTTCTGGTCGTGTTTCGGGCTGAACACGCGATATCTAGCGATTGCATTTGGTTAAACATGGTCTGGATGTAAGCATGTGCAGCTTAAGTCATAGGATTTCATCGTCATTTTTTGCCTTCCTGATCTCAGCGGCTTTGGGAGCTGCGGAACACACAGTTCGGTGGTTCTAGACATGTTTTTCCCTCTGTATTAACTAGCCCCTCATCGTATGCTCCTCGTCTTGGTTGACTGAATCCTAAAAGCACCAAGTTATAAGCGAGTATAATGTCGATGTGAGTAACGTTTCGCTTCATAAATGTTCTTTTTTTTCTTTTTAGAGCGAAACAGTGCTTCAATGTAGTAAAGAATTCACCCCTTATTATACCCTGCGGATGCATTTTGACAATTTAATGTGCAGCAGTACTTAATCTCCGGAAAGTAGGCAGTGAAAAATAGTTACTGGAGTTAGCTGTTGACGTGGAGTCGTGTGGATGGCAAAAGTGTCCTCAGTGTAAGAAGATACGAATTGTTCTTGCAACACTCAAAAGCATGGGCAAATTGTGCCGCCCGCATCGCATGCAATTTCTATATTGAAGTTGAAGATCTCTGGCAGGTACTATTTGTCCAGAGGTAAATTAGCTAAGAAAGCGTGCCTGGCACTGGTATTTGAGTAGTCCTCAGAGCTAATATCTTTTCTTTCTGCATTTGCGCTAAACGTCGAACCTGTAGAAAGTTTTGCTTGTAAAGCTGGCTTCTTTCCTTACATTACTGTGAAAGACAAAGCCGACTTCAGAAAAAAAACTGATTGTGTGTGTAGAGGCGGAGGAGGTTATGAAGAAAGTAGGATGCTTTTTCAAAACCAAATCGAATGCGAATAGTATGCCTTGCTACCGATCGAACAAGAGTAGTATGGCTAAAAACCGAATTGAATTCAAATTGAATAATGATAGAACCAGATCGAATATTTTTACGATTATTCGGTACTTGTGAGAATATTCGTACGAAGCTAATAACCTTGCGACACCGCTAAACGCAAGCAGCGGCAGCGCGGCACAGCGCTATGTTTTATGTATTTAAGCCTATAACTGTCAAAAGATGCAGCACATAGTTCCAATAGAAAATACGCAAAACGAAGTCGCGCCACACGTTAGTATATAAGGGAGAGATTTACGCACAATTCACGGATTCCGAGATCGGGCATCAATGCAGGGTTTGGCAAACCTCCCTGATCCATGTCCCGTCACCCAATTTTAGAGTCCATGCATGACCATATCAACGCCGCCATATTAACGAAGAGTGTCATGAAGCTGAACCCTCTTTCCCGCGTTGCGTCGGAGTGGGCTCTGTTTTAGAACCAGTCACAGCAGAAAACTGCGTCAAACGTAATAAGAGTTTCGTGTCAATTTTTGAGACCTGTTCAAAAACTTGAAAAAAATTTATATTTGTTTAGAATAATGTTAAAAATTTACTATTTGAACCAATCAAAAATTAAATGGGAGGATCGATTCGCTATTCGAAAGTTTCGAATATTCGCATTCCCCTAGGAGAAAAGAAAGTCCCTGTAACTTTGTCTCACTGTGTGGCCACCGCGCCGTGTGGGAAGAAAATTCAGAAATTAAAGGCGAGAGTACGAGAAGAAACCAGTGTAAAGCCTTCGCTAAAATTAAGACACCAAGGGTCTGCTTCTGACCTATGTTGAAGGGCTCCTGTAGTAATCTCTTGAAGTCCTAACTTTTGGAGGGACTAGGAAGAAAGTTCCTCCAACTTTCAAGAGATTTATAACTGGAGATGCATAAAGAGCCATACACTTTAACGTGGAAACAAACTCGGTCGACTGTCTACTTTCGACAAAGCCTGCAAATACCGCTAAAATGGTGTCCGAACAGTGGTTCGAATCGTGCAGAACAGAGTAATTTTGCACTCGCGAAGAGTAACAAAGCGAAAACGCGACTTGCAGATGCGAAGGCTACCTATGGCGCTGCGCTATTCTGTCTTGGTCATACCCCACCCGCAAGCTTCACGCGCTCACAGAAAGGAGTGGATCGCAACGTTCAGTATTTCATTCTCTTGACAATCACTAACGAGCTCCTCAGGACAATACATTCATTCATGCGGACTTTCCAACACATACGCGCACATCGACAGAGCTGTCTTAATAAATTTCGTTTCTTCGTTGATTCGTTCGTTCATATGTCCTTGTCCAGTCATCGGTTCGTCGTCTTATTCGTTCGTCCACATATTTCTCTCTTGGGTATTATGTTACGTATTTATTTGGTTAATTGTTACTTAGTTATAAGTTAGTTTGTTTGTCTGTTTTTGTTTTTGTTTCTTCAGATGCACTGAATGCAAGATACAATTTTCTGTTGGCTAAGCCGGCCAAATTACACGGTAAACGTCACCCTTTCGCTCTGCAGGGTACGGCAACATCGCGCCCAAGACCCCTCAGGGCAAGGTCGTGACCATCCTGTACGCCATCGTGGGCATCCCGCTGATGCTGCTGTGCCTGTCTAACATTGGCGACGCAATGGCGCAGAGCTTCAAGTTCTCCTACCGCTACATCTGTTGCTCCATCTGTCACCGCAAGGCAGTCCAGAGGGTGAGCTCTCTTGCAGAACTCTACCATGCTAGCTGCATGCTGCACGGTGAAAATAAAAAAAAATGACAAGTAATATTAGTTTGCTGTACTCTGAAAACCGCTTGGTTACAGTTACAAACGAGGATACGTACGCATTTCTAACTGATCTGTAAGCATGTTTTATACTTCTTTTCATTCATAGAGTGCAATTCATTGGAATTTGAGCGAATACTGCGCACACAACATCACACCGCCGCTTATAAATCCTACTTTTCGGGCCCTCGGGGAGCGGCTGCATGAAGACAGGCCAAGACGCAAAATGAAATGCAAAGCATTGCAAATTGCGGCACTGCTTCTACATTGTTACATCAAAAGATACCTTGAGTATGTAGTCAGGTGTTCAGTTGCTGCTCTTAGGATTCAACGGAATTTAGAGTTCTCTTCGCACTGATGACCAACTAATTTCTGAACACGAACGTAGGTGTTCTAGCTTAAAAAGCACTGGATGCTAAGTATGAAACATTGTGTAGAAAGGAGCGCCCCTTAATTCATTGCAGCTTACCGTCAGCGTTTTGTCTTGTAGATTTTATTTTAACTGACCTTTTTTTCTGACATTAAGTACCAATCGTGGTGATTAATACGAAAGAATTATATGTGCCATTAGCACAACAGCCGCCTTCCGCCGTCTGTCGCCGACCACGGCAC